>JBBPBR010001161.1:67481-126597 GCA_037974775.1 Cicer pinnatifidum | reverse complement strand
TCAATTAGGTCATTTTCGTCCTCCCTAGGCTTATTCTTGTCCAATTAGGGTTTTTAACGAATTTTGTGCAACCAATAGGTGTGTTTGTGTCATTGGATGATCAATTAGGTCATTTTCGTCCTCCCTTGGCTTATTCTTGTCCAATTAGGGTTTTTATCCAATCTTGTGCATCCAATAAGTTCATTTGTGTCATTGGATGATCAATTAGGTCATTTTCGTCCACCCTAGGCATATTCTTGTCCAATTAGGGTTTTTAACCAACCTTGTGCATCCAATAGGTGTGTTTGTGTCATTGGATAATCAATTAGGTCATTTTCATCCTCCCTAGGCTTATTCTTGTCCAATTAGGGTTTTTAACCAATCTTGTGCATCCAATAAGT
Organism: Cicer pinnatifidum; assembly: GCA_037974775.1. Lineage (NCBI taxonomy): Eukaryota > Viridiplantae > Streptophyta > Magnoliopsida > Fabales > Fabaceae > Cicer > Cicer pinnatifidum. Next base: position 126,217 of record JBBPBR010001161.1, on the reverse strand, counting down.
TCATTTGTGTCATTGGATGATCAATTACGTCATTTTCGTCCTCCCTAGGCATATTCCTGTCCAATTAGGGTTTTTAACCAATCTTGTGCATCCAATAGGTGTGTTTGTGTCATTGGATGATCAATTAGGCCATTTTCCTCCTCCCTAGGCTTATTCTTGTCCAATTAGGGTTTTTAACCAATCGTGTGCATCCAATAAGTTGAGTGGTGTCATTGGATTAATATTTAGGTCATTTTCGCCCTCCCTAGGCATATTTTTGTCCAATTAGGGTTTTTAACCAATCTTGTGCATCCAAAAGGTGTGTTTGTGTCATTGGATGATCAATTAGGTCATTTTCGTCCTCCTTAGGCTTATTCTTGTCCAATTAGGGTTTTTAACCAATCTTGTGCATCCAATAGGTGTGTTTGTGTCATTGGATGATCAATTAGGTCATTTTCGTCCTCCCTAGGCTTATTCTTGTCCAATTAGGGTTTTTAACCAATCTTGTGCATCCAATAGGTGTGTTTGTGTCATTGGATGATCAATTAGGTCATTTTCGTCCCCTGTAGACTTATTCTTGTCCAATTAGGGTTTTAAACCAATCTTGTGCATCCAATAAGTTTGTTTGTGTCATTGAATTAATATTTCGGTCATTTTCGTCCTCCCTAGGCATATTCTTGTCCAATTAGGGTTTTTAACCAATCTTGTGCATCCAATAGGTGTGTTTGTGTCATTGGATGATCAATTAGGTCATTTTCGTCCTTTATATGCTTATTCTTGTCCAATTAGGGTTTTTAACCAATCTTGTGCATCCAATAACTTTGTTTGTGTCATTGAATTAATATTTAGATCATTTTCGTCCTCCCTAGGCATATTCTTGTCCAATTAGGGTTTTTAACCAATCTTGTGCATCCAATAGGTGTGTTTGTGTCATTGGATGATCAATTAGGTCATTTTCGTCCTCCCTAGGCTTATTCTTGTCCAATTAGGGTTTTTAACCAATCTTGTGCATCCAATAGGTGTGTTTGTGTCATTGGATGATCAATTAGGTCATTTTTGTCCCCCCTAGGCTTATTCTTGTCCAATTAGGGGTTTTAACCAATCTTGTGCATCCAATAAGTTCATTTGTGTCATTGGATGATCAATTAGGTCATTTTCATCCTCCCTTGGCATATTCTTGTCCAACTAGGGTTTTAAACCAATCTTGTGCATCCAATAGGTGTGTTTGTGTCTTTGGATGATCAATTAGGTCATTTTCGTCCTCCATAGGCTTATTCTTGTCCAATTAGGGTTTTTAACCAATCTTGTGCATCCAATAGGTGTGTTTGTGTCATTGGATGATCAATTAGGTCATTTTCGTCCTCACTAGGCTTATTCTTGTCCAATTAGGGTTTTTAACCAATCTTGTGCATCCAATAGGTGTGTTTGTGTCATTGGATGATCAATTAGGTCATTTTCGTCCTCCCTAGGATTATTCTTGTCCATTTAGGGTTTTTAACCAATCTTGTGCATCCAATAAGTTGAGTTGTGTCATTGGATTAACATTTAGGTCATTTTCGTCATCCCTTGGCTTATTCTTGTCCAATTAGGGTTTTTAACCAATCTTGTGCATCCAATATGTGTGTTTGTGTCATTGGATGATCAATTAGGTCATTTTCGTCCTCCCTAGGCTTATTCTTGTCCAATTAGGGTTTTTAACCAATCTTGTGCATCCAATAGGTGTGTTTGTGTCATTGGATGATCAATTAGGTCATTTTCGTCCTCCCTAGGCATATTCTTGTCCAATTAGGGTTTTTAACCAATCTTGTGCATCCATTAGGTGTGTTTGTGGCAATGGATGATCAATTAGATCATTTTCGTCCACCCTAGGCTTATTCTAGTCAAATTAGGGTTTTTAACCAATCTTGTGCATCCAATAGGTGTGTTTGTGTCATTGGATGATCAATTAGGTCATTTTCGTCCTCCCTAGGCTTATTCTTGTCCAATTAGGGTTTTTAACCAATCTTGTGCATCCAATAGGTGTGTTTGTGTCATTGGATGATCAATTAGGTCATTTTCGTCCTCCCTAGGCATATTCTTGTCCAATTAGGGTTTTTAACCAATTTTATGCATCCAATAAGTTGAGTTGTGTCATTGGATTAACATTTAGGTCATTTTCGTCCTCCCTAGGCATATTCTTGTCCAATTAGGGTTTTTAACCAATCTTGTGCATCCAATAGGTGTGTTTGTGTCATTGGATGATCAATTAGGTCATTTTCGTCCTCCCTAGGCTTATTCTTGTCCAATTAGGGTTTTTAACCAATCTTGTGCATCCAATAGGTGTGTTTGTGTCATTGGATGATCAATTAGGTCATTTTCGTTCTCCCTAGGCATATTCTTGTCCAATTAGGGTTTTTAACCAATCTTGTGCATCCAATAGGTGTGTTTGTGTCATTGGATGACCAATTAGGTCATTTTCGTCCTCCCTAGGCATATTCTTGTCCAACTAGGGTTTTTAACCAATCTTGTGCATCCATTAGGTGTGTTTGTGGCAATGGATGATCAATTAGGTCATTTTTGTCCACCCTAGGCTTATTCTAGTCAAATTAGGGTTTTTAACCAATCTTGTGCATCCAATAGGTGTGTTTGTGTCATTGGATGATCAATTAGGTCATTTTCGTCCTCCCTAGGCTTATTCTTGTCCAATTAGGGTTTTTAACCAATCTTGTGCATCCAATAGGTGTGTTTGTGTCATTGGATGATCAATTAAGTCATTTTCGTCCTCCCTAGGCTTATTCTTGTCAAATTAGGGTTTTTAACCAATCTTGTGCATCCAATAGGTGTGTTTGTGTCATTGGATGATCAATTAGGTCATTTTCGTCCTCCCTAGGCATATTCTTGTCCAATTAGGGTTTTTAACCAATCTTGTGCATCCAATAAGTTGAGTTGTGTCATTGGATTAACATTTAGGTCCTTTTCGTCCTCCCTAGGCTTATTCTTGTCCAATTCGGGTTTTTAACCAATCTTGTGCATCCGATAAGTTTGTTTGTGTCATTGAATTAATATTGAGGTCATTTTCGTCCTCCCTAGGCATATTCTTGTCCAATTAGGGTTTTTAACCAATCTTGTGCATCCAATAGGTGTGTTTGTGTCATTGGATGATCAATTAGGTCATTTTCGTCCTCCCTAGGCTTATTCTTGTCCAATTAGGGTTTTTAACCAATCTTGTGCATCCAATAGGTGTGTTTGTGTCATTGGATGATCAATTAGGTCATTTTCGTCCTCCCTATGCTTGTTCTTGTCCAATTAGGGTTTTTAACCAATCTTGTGCATCCAATAGGTGTGTTTGTGTCATTGGATGATCAATTAGGTCATTTTCGTCCTCCCTAGGCTTATTCTTGTCCAATTAGGGTTTTTAACCAATCTTGTGCATCCAATAGGTGTGTTTGTGTCATTGGATGATCAATTAGGTCATTTTCGTCCTCCCTAGGGTTATTCATGTCCAAATAGGGTTTTTAACCAATCTTGTGCATCCAATAGGTGTGTTTGTGTCATTGGATGATCAATTAGGTCATTTTCGTCCTCCCTAGGCATATTCTTGTCCAATTAGGGTTTTTAACCAATCTTGTGCATCCAATAGGTGTGTTTGTGTCATTGGATGATCAATTAGGTCATTTTCGTCCTCCCTAGGCTTATTCTTGTCCAATTAGGGTTTTTAACCAATCTTGTGCATCTAATAGGTGTGTTTGTGTCATTGGATGATCAATTAGTTCATTTTCGTCCTCCCTAGGCTTATTCTTGTCAAATTAGGGTTTTTAACCAATCTTGTGCATCCAATAAGTTGAGTTGTGTCATTGGATTAACATTTAGGTCATTTTCGTCCTCCCTAGGCATATTCTTGTCCAATTAGGGTTTTTAACCAATCTTGTGCATCCAATAGGGGTGTTTGTGTCATTGGATGATCAATTAGGTCATTTTCGTCCTCCCTAGGCTTATTCTTGTCCAATTAGGGTTTTTAACCAATCTTGTGCATCCAATAGGTGTGTTTGTGTCATTGGATGATCAATTAGGTCATTTTCGTCCTCCCTAGGCTTATTCTTGTCCAATTAGGGTTTTTAACCAATCTTGTGCATCCAATAGGTGTGTTTGTGTCATTGGATGATCAATTAGTTCATTTTTGTCCTCCCTAGGCTTATTCTTGTCCAATTAGGGTTTCTAACCAATCTTGTGCATCCAATAGGTGTGTTTGTGTCATTGGATGATCAATTAGGTCATTTTCGTCCTCCCTAGGCTTATTCTTGTCCAATTAGGGTTTTTAACCAATCTTGTGCATCCAATAGGTGTGTTTGTGTCATTGGATGATCAATTAGGTCATTTTCGTCCTCCCTAGGCATATTCTTGTCCAAATTCGGGTTTTTAACCAATCTTGTGCATCCAATAGGTGTGTTTGGTTCATTGGATGATCAATTAGGTCATTTTCATCCTCCCTAGGCATATTCTTGTCCAATTAGGGTTTTTAACCAATCTTGTGCATCCAATAGGTGTGTTTGTGTCATTGGATGATCAATTAGGTCATTTTCGTCCTCCCTAGGCTTATTCTTGTCCAATTAGGGTTTTTAACCAATCTTGTGCATCCAATAGGTGTGTTTGTGTCATTGGATGATCAATTAGGTCATTTTCTTCCTCCCTAGGCTTATTCTTGTCCAATTAGGGTTTTTAACCAATCTTGTGCATCCAATAACTTTGTTTATGTCATTGGATGATCAATTAGGTCATTTTCGTCCTCCCTAGGCTTATTCTGGTCCAATTAGGGTTTTTAACCAATCTTGTGCATCCAAAAAGTTTCTTTATGTCATTGAATTAATATTTAGGTCATTTTCGTCCTCCCTTGGCATATTCTTGTCCAATTAGGGTTTTTAACCAATCTTGTGCATCCAATAGGTGTGTTTGTGTCATTGGATGATCAATTAGGTCATTTTCGTCCTCCCTAGGCTTATTCTTGTCCAATTAGGGTTTTTAACCAATCTTGTGCATCCAATAGGTGTGTTTGTGTCATTGGATGATCAATTAGGTCATTTTCGTCCTCCCTAGGCTTATTCTTGTCCAATTAGGGTTTTTAACCAATCTTGTGCATCCAATAGGTGTGTTTGTGTCATTGGATGATCAATTAGGTCATTTTCGTCCTTTCTATGCTTATTTTTGTCCAATTAGGGTTTTTAAGCAATCTTGTGCATCCAATAAGTTCATTTGTGTCATTGGATGATCAATTAGGTCATTTTCGTCCTCCCTAGGCATATTCTTGTCCAACTAGGGTTTCTAACCAATCTTGTGCTTCCAATAGATGTGTTTGTGTCATTGGATGATCAATTAGGTCATTTTCGTCCTCCCTAGGCTTATTCTTGTCCAATTAGGGTTTTTAACCAATCTTGTGCATCCAATAGGTGTGTTTGTGTCATTGGATGATCAATTAGGTCATTTTCGTCCTCCCTAGGCTTATTCTTGTCCAATTAGGGTTTTTAACCAATCTTGTGCATCCAATAGGTGTGTTTGTGTCATTGGATGATCAATTAGGTCATTTTCGTCCTCCCTAGGCTTATTCTTGTCCAATTAGGGTTTTTAACCAATCTTGTGCATCCAATAAGTTCATTTGTGTCATTGGATGATCAATTAGGTCATTTTCGTCCTTCCTAGGCATATTCTTGATCAACTAGGGTTTTAAACCAATCTTGTGCATCCAATAGGTGTGTTTGTGTCATTGGATGATCAATTAGGTCATTTTCGTCCTCCCTAGGCTTATTCTTGTCCAATTAGGGTTTTTAACCAATCTTGTGCATCCAATAGGTGTGTTTGTGTCATTGGATGATCAATTAGGTCATTTTCGTCCTCCCTAGGCTTATTCTTGTCCAATTAGGGTTTTTAACCAATCTTGTGCATCCAATAGGTGTGTTTGTGTCATTGGATGATCAATTAGGTCATTTTCGTCCTCCCTAGGCTTATTCTTGTCCAATTAGGGTTTTTAACCAATCTTGTGCATCCAATAGGTGTGTTTGTGTCATTGGATGATCAATTAGGTCATTTTCGGCCTCCCTAGGCTTATTCTTGTCCAATTAGGGTTTTTAACCAATCTTGTGCATCCAATAGGTGTGTTTGTGTCCTTGGATGATCAATTATGTCATTTTCGTCCTCCCTAGGCTTATTCTTGTCCAATTAGGGTTTTTAACCAATCTTGTGCATCCAATAGGTGTGTTTGTGTCATTGGATGATCAATTAGGTCATTTTCGTCCTCCCTAAGCTTATTCTTGCCCAATTAGGGTTTTTAACCAATCTTGTGCATCCAATAAGTTCATTTGTGTCATTGGATTAACATTTAGGTCATTTTCTTCCTCCCTAGGCATATTCTTGTCCAATTAGAGTTTTAGACCAATCTTGTGTATCCAATAGGTGTGTTTGTGTTATTGGACGATCAATTAGGTTATTTTCGTCCTCCCTAGGCTTATTCTTTTCCCATTAGGGTGTTTAACTAATCTTGTGCATCCAATAAGTTCATTTGTGTCATTGGATGATCAATTAGGTCATTTTCGTCCTCCCTAGGCATATTCTTGTCCAATTAGGGTTTTTAACCAATCTTGTGCATCCAATAGGTGTGTTTGTGTCATTGGATGATCAATTAGGTCATTTTCGTCCTCCCTAGTCTTATTCTTGTCCAATTAGGGTTTTTAACCAATCTTGTGCATCCAATAGGTGTGTTTGTGTCATTGGATGATCAATTAGGTCATTTTCGTCCTCCCTAGGCTTATTCTTGTCCAATTAGGGTTTTTAACCAACCTTGTGCATCCAATAGGTGTGCTTGTGTCATTGGATGATCAATTAGGTCATTTTCGTCCTCCCTAGGCTTATTCTTGTCCAATTAGGGTTTTTAACCAATCTTGTGCATCCAATAGGTGTGTTTGTGTCATTGGATGATCAATTAGGTCATTTTCGTCCTCCCTAGGCTTATTCTTGTCCAATTAGGGTTTTTAACCAATCTTGTGCATCCAATAGGTGTGTTTGTGTCATTGGATGATCAATTAGGTCATTTTCGTCCTCCCTAGGCTTATTCTTGTCCAATTAGGGTTTTTAACCAATCTTGTGCATCCAATAAGTTCATTTGTGTCATTGGATGATCAATTAGGTCATTTTCGTCCTCCCTAGGCATATTCTTGTCCAATTAGGGTTTTAACGAATTTTGTGCGACACATAGGTGTGTTTGTGTCATTGGATGTTCAATTAGGTCATTTTCGTCCTCCCTAGGCTTATTCTTGTCCAATTAGGGTTTTTAACGAATTTTGTGCAACCAATAGGTGTGTTTGTGTCATTGGATGATCAATTAGGCCATTTTCCTCCTCCCTAGGCTTATTCTTGTCCAATTAGGGTTTTTAACCAATCGTGTGCATCCAATAAGTTGAGTTGTGTCATTGGATTAATATTTAGGTCATTTTCGCCCTCCCTAGGCATATTCTTGTCCAATTAGGGTTTTTAACCAATCTTGTGCATCCAAAAGGTGTGTTTGTGTCATTGGATGATCAATTAGGTCATTTTCGTCCTCCCTAGGCTTATTCTTGTCCAATTAGGGTTTTTAACCAATCTTGTGCATCCAATAGGTGTGTTTGTGTCATTGGATGACCAATTAGGTCATTTTCGTCCACCCTAGGCATATTCTTGTCCAATTAGGGTTTTTAACCAATCTTGTGCATCCAATAGGTGTGTTTATGGCAATGGATGATCAATTAGGTCATTTTCGTCCTCCCTAGGCTTATTCTTGTCCAATTAGGGTTTTTAACCAATCTTGTGCATCCAATAGGTGTGTTTGTGTCATTGGATGATCAATTAGGTCATTTTCGTCCTCCCTAGGCTTATTCTTGTCCAATTAGGGTTTTTAACCAATCTTGTGCATCCAATAGGTGTGTTTGTGTCATTGGATGATCAATTAGGTCATTTTCGTCCTCCCTAGGCTTATTCTTGTCCAATTAGGGTTTTTAACCAATCTTGTGCATCCAATAAGTTGAGTTTTGTCATTGGATTAACATTTAAGTCATTTTCGTCCTCCCTAGGCTTATTCTTGTCCACTTAGGGTTTTTAACCAATCTTGTGCATCCAATAGGTGTGTTTGTGTCATTGGATGATCAATTAGGTCATTTTCGTCCTCCCTAGGCTTATTCTTGTCCAATTAGGGTTTTTAACCAATCTTGTGCATCCAATAAGTTCATTTGTGTCATTGGATGATAAATTTGGTCATTTTCGTCCTCCATAGGCATATTCTTGTCCAACTAGGGTTTTAAACCAATCTTGTGCATCCAATAGGTGTGTTTGTGTCATTGGATGATCAATTAGGTCATTTTCGTCCTCCCTAGGCTTATTCTTGTCCAATTAGGGTTTTTAACCAATCTTGTGCATCCAATAGGTGTGTTTGTGTCATTGGATGATCAATTAGGTCATTTTCGTCCTCCCTAGGCTTATTCTTGTCCAATTAGGGTTTTTAACCAATCTTGTGCATCCAATAAGTTCATTTGTGTAATTGGATGATCAATTAGGTCATTTTCGTCCTCCCTAGGCATATTCTTGTCCAATTAGGGTTTTAACGAATTTTGTGCAACCCATAGGTGTGTTTGTGTCATTGGATGATCAATTAGGTCATTTTCGTCCTCCCTGGGCTTATTCTTGTCCAATTAGGGTTTTTATCCAATCTTGTGCATCCAATAAGTTCATTTGTGTCATTGGATGATCAATTAGGTCATTTTCGTCCACCCTAGGCATATTCTTGTCCAATTAGGGTTTTTAACCAATCTTGTGCATCCAATAGGTGTGTTTGTATCATTGGATAATCAATTAGGTCATTTTCATCCTCCCTAGGCTTATTCTTGTCCAATTAGGGTTTTTAACCAATCTTGTGCATCCAATAAGTTCATTTGTGTCATTGGATGATCAATTACGTCATTTTCGTCCTCCCTAGGCATATTCTTGTCCAATTAGGGTTTTTAACCAATCTTGTGCATCCAATAGGTGTGTTTGTGTCATTGGATGATCAATTAGGCCATTTTCCTCCTCCCTAGGCTTATTCTTGTCCAATTAGGGTTTTTAACCAATCGTGTGCATCCAATAAGTTGAGTTGTGTCATTGGATTAACATTTAGGTCATTTTCGTCCTCCCTAGGCATATTCTTGTCCAATTAGGGTTTTTAACCAATCTTGTGCATCCAATAGGTGTGTTTGTGTCATTGGATGATCAATTAGGTCATTTTCGTCCTCCCTAGGCTTATTCTTGTCCAATTAGGGTTTTTAATCAATCTTGTACATCTAATAAGTTCATTTGTGTCATTGGATTAACATTTAGGTCATTTTCGTCCTCCCTAGGCATATTCTTGTCCAATTAGGGTTTTTAACCCATCTTGTGCATCCAATAGGTGTGTTTGTGTCATTGGATGATCAATTAGGTCATTTTCGTCCTCTCTAGGCATATTCTGGTCCAATTAGGGTTTTTAACCAATCTTGTGCATCCAATAGGTGTGTTTGTGTCATTGGATGATCAATTAGGTCATTTTCGTCCTCCCTAGGCTTATTCTTGTCCAATTAGGGTTTTTAACCAATCTTGTGCATCCAATAAGTTGAGTTGTGTCATTGGATTAACATTTAGGTCATTTTCGTCCTCCATAGGCTTATTATTTTCCAATTAGGGTTTTTAATCAATCTTGTGCATCCAATAGGTGTGTTTGTGTCATTGGATGATCAATTAGGTCATTTTCGTCCTCCATAGGCTTATTCTTGTCCAATTAGGGTTTTTAACCAGTCTTGTGCATCCAATAAGTTGAGTTGTGTCATTGGATTAACATTTATGTCATTTTCGTCCTCCCTAGGCTTATTCTTGTCCAATTAGGGTTTTTAACCAATCTTGTGCATCCAATAGGTGTGTTTGTGTCATAGGATGATCAATTAGGTCATTTTCGTCCTCCCTAGGCTTATTCTTGCCCAATTAGGGTTTTTAACCAATCTTGTGCATCCAATAAGTTGAGTTGTGTCATTGGATTAGCATTTAGGTCATTTTCGTCCTCCCTAGGCTTATTCTTGTCCAATTAGGGTTTTTAACCAATCTTGTGCATCCAATAAGTTCATTTGTGTAATTGGATTAACATTTAGGTCATTTTCGTCCTCCCTAGGCATATTCTTGTCCAATTAGGGTTTTTAACCAATCTTGTGCATCCAATAGGTGTGTTTGTGTCATTGGATAATCAATTAGGTCATTTTCGTCCTTTCTATGCTTATTCTTGTCCAATTTGGGTTTTTAACCAATCTTGTGCATCCAATAGGTGTGTTTGTGTCATTGGATGATCATATAGGTCATTTTCGTCCTCCCTAGGCTTATTCTTGTCCAATTAGGGTTTTTAACCAATCTTGTGCATCCAATAGGTGTGTTTGTGTCATTGGATGATCAATTAGGTCATTTTCGTCCTCCCTAGGCTTATTCTTGTCCAATTAGGGTTTTTAACTAATCTTGTGCATCCAATAGGTGTGTTTTTGTCATTGGATGATCAATTAGGTCATTTTCGTCCTCCCTAGGCTTATTCTTGTCCAATTAGGGTTTTTAACCAATCTTGTGCATCCAATAGGTGTGTTTGTGTCATTGGATGATCAATTAGGTCATTTTCGTCCTCCCTAGGCTTATTCTTGCCCAATTATGGTTTTTAACCAATCTTGTGCATCCAATAAGTTGAGTTGTGTCATTGGATTAACATTTAGGTCATTTTCGTCCTCCCTAGGCTTATTTTGTCCGATTAGGGTTTTTAACCAATCTTGTGCATCCAATAAGTTCATTTGTGTCATTGGATTAACATTTAGGTCATTTTCGTCCTCCCTAGGCATATCCTTGTCCAATTAGAGTTTTAGACCAATCTTGTGCATCCAATAGGTGTGTTTGTGTCATTGGATGATCAATTAGGTCATTTTCGTCCTCCCTAGGCTTATTCTTGTCCAATTAGGGTTTTTAACCAATCTTGTGCATCCAATAGGTGTGTTTGTGTCATTGGATGATCAATTAGGTCATTTTCGTCCTCCCTAGGCTTATTCTTGCCCAATTATGGTTTTTAACCAATCTTGTGCATCCAATAAGTTGAGTTGTGTCATTGGATTAACATTTAGGTCATTTTCGTCCTCCCTAGGCTTATTCTTGTCCAATTAGGGTTTTTAACCAATCTTGTGCATCCAATAAGTTCATTTGTGTCATTGGATTAACATTTAGGTCATTTTCGTCCTCCCTAGGCATATTCTTGTGCAATTAGGGTTTTTAACCAATCTTGTGCATCCAATAGGTGTGTTTGTGTCATTGGATGATCAATTAGGTTATTTTCGTCCTCCCTCGGCATATTCTTGTCCAATTAGGGTTTTTAACCAATCTTGTGCATCCAATAGGTGTGTTTGTGTCATTGGATAATCAATTAGGTCATTTTCGTCCTCCCTAGGCATATTCTTGTCCAATTAGGGTTTTTAACGAATCTTGTGCATCCAATTGGTGTGTTTGTGTCATTGGATGATCAATTAGGTCATTTTCGTCCTCCCTAGGCTTATTCTTGTCCAATTAGGGTTTTTAACCAATCTTGTGCATCCAATAGGTGTGTTTGTGTCATTGGATGATCAATTAGGTCATTTTCGTCCTCCCTAGGCTTATTCTTATCCAATTAGGGTTTTTAACCAGTCTTGTGCATCCAATAGGTGTGTTTGTGTCATTGGATGATCAATTAGGTCATTTTCGTCCTCCCTAGGCTTATTCTTGTCCAATTAGGGTTTTTAACCAATCTTGTGCATCCAATAAGTTCATTTGTGTCATTGGATTAACATTTAGGTCATTTTCGTCCTCCCTAGGCATATTCTTGGCCAATTAGGGTTTTTAACCATTCTTGTGCATCCAATAGGTGTGTTTGTGTCATTGGATGATCAATTAGGTCATTTTCGTCCTCCCTAGGCTTATTCTTGTCCAATTATGGTTTTTAACCAATCTTGTGCATCCAATAGGTGTGTTTGTGTCATTAGATGATCAATTAGGTCATTTTCGTCCACCCTAGGCATATTCTTGTCGAATTAGGGTTTTTAACCAATCTTGTGCATCCAATAGGTGTGTTTGTGTCATTGGATGATCAATTAGGTCATTTTCGTCCTCCCTAGGCTTATTCTTGTCCAATTAGGGTTTTTAACCAATCTTGTGCATCCAATAGGTGTGTTTGTGTCATTGGATGATCAATTAGGTCATTTTCATCCTCCCTAGGCATATTCTTATCCAATTAGGGTTTTTAACAATCTTGTGCATCCAATAGGTGTGTTTGTGTCATTGGATGATCAATTAGGTCATTTTCGTCCTCCCTAGGCATATTCTTGTCCAATTAGGGTTTTTAACCAATCTTGTGCATCCAATAGGTGTGTTTGTGTCATTGGATGATCAATTAGGTCATTTTCGTCCTCCCTAGGCTTATTCTTGTCCAATTAGGGTTTTTAACCAATCTTGTGCATCCAATAGGTATGTTTGTGTCATTGGATAATCAATTAGGTCATTTTCGTCCTCCATAGGCTTATTCTTGTCCAATTAGGGTTTTTAACCAATCTTGTGCATCCAATAAGTTGAGTTGTGTCATTGGATTAACATTTAGGTCATTTTCGTCCTCCCTAGGCTTATTCTTGTCCAATTAGGGTTTTTAACCAATCTTGTTCATCCAATAGGTTTGTTTGTGTCATTGGATGATCAATTAGGTCATTTTCGTCCTCCCTAGGCATATTCTTGTCCAATTAGGGTTTTTAACCAATCTTGTGCATCCAATAGGTGTGTTTGTGTCATTGGATGATCAATTAGGTCATTTTCGTCCTCCCTAGGCTTATTCTTGTCCAATTAGGGTTTTTAACCAATCTTGTGCATCTAATAGGTGTGTTTGCGTCATTGGATGATCAATTCGGTCATTTTCGTCCTCCCTAGGCTTATTCTTGTCCAATTAGGGTTTTTAACCAATCTTGTGCATCCGATCAGTTTGTTTGTGTCATTGAATTAATATTTAGGTCATTTTCGTCTTCCCTAGGCATATTCTTGTCTAGTTAGGGTTTTTAACCAATCTTCTGCATCCTATAGGTGTGTTTGTGTCATTGGATGATCAATTAGGTCATTTTCGTCCTCCCTAGGCTTATTCTTGTCCAATTAGGGTTTTTAGCCAATCTTGTGCATCCGATAAGTTTGTTTGTGTCATTGAATTAATATTTAGGTCATTTTCGTCTTCCCTAGGCATATTCTTGTCCAATTAGGGTTTTTAACCAATCTTGTGCGTCCAATAGGTGTGTATGTGTCATTGGATGATCAATTAGATTATTTTCGTCCTCCCTAGGCTTATTCTTGTCCAATTAGGGTTTTTAACCAATCTTGTGCAACCAATAGGTGTTTAACCAATCTTGTGCATCCAATAGGTGTGTTTGTGGCAATAGATGATCAATTAGGTCGTTTTCGTCCTCCCTAGGCTTATTCTTGTCCAATTAGGGTTTTTAACCAATCTTGTGCATCCAATAGGTGTGTTTGTGTCATTGGATGATCAATTAGGTCATTTTCGTCCTCCCTAGGCTTATTCTTGTCCAATTAGGGTTTCTAACCAATCTAGTGCATCCAATAAATTTATTTGTGTCATTGGATTAACATTTAGGTCATTTTCGTCCTCCCTAGGCATATTCTTGTCCAATTAGGGTTTTTAACCAATCTTGTGCATCCAATAGGTGTGTATGTGTCATTGGATGATCAATTAGATTATTTTCGTCCTCCCTAGGCTTATTCTTGTCCAATTAGGGTTTTTAACCAATCTTGTGCAACCAATAGGTGTTTAACCAATCTTGTGCATCCAATAGGTGTGTTTGTGGCAATAGATGATCAATTAGGTCGTTTTCGTCCTCCCTAGGCTTATTCTTGTCCAATTAGGGTTTTTAACCAATCTTGTGCATCCAATAGGTGTGTTTGTGTCATTGGATGATCAATTAGGTCTTTTTCGTCCTCCCTAGGCTTATTCTTGTCCAATTAGGGTTTTTAACCAATCTTGTGCATCCAATAGGTTTGTTTGGGACATTGGATGATCAATTAGGTCATTTACGTCCTCCCTAGGCTTATTCTTGTCCAATTAAGGTTTTTAACCAATCTTGTGCATCCATTAACTTTGTTTGTGTCATTGAATTAATATTTAGGTCATTTTCGTCATCCCTAGGCATATTCTTGTCCAATTAGGGTTTTTAACCAATCTTGTGCATCTAATAGGTGTGTTTGTGTCATTGGATGATCAATTAGGTCATTTTCGTCCTCCCTAGGCTTATTCTTGTCCAATTAGGGTTTTTAACCAATCTTGTGCATCCAATAGGTGTGTTTGTGTCATTGGATGATCAATTAGGTCATTTTCGTCCTCCCTAGGCTTATTCTTGTCCAATTAGGGTTTTTAACCAATCTTGTGCATCCAATAAGTTGAGTTGTGTCATTGGATTAACATTAAGGTCATTTTCATTCTCCCTAGGCTTATTCTTGTCCAATTAGGGTTTTTAACCAATCTTGTGCATCCAATAGGTGTGTTTGTGTCATTGGATGATCAATTAGGTCATTTTCGTCCTCCCTAGGCTTATTCTTGTCCAATTAGGGTTTTTAACCAATCTTGTGCATCCAATAGGTGTGTTTGTGTCATTGGATGATCAATTAGGTCATTTTCGTCCTCCCTAGGCTTATTCTTGTCCAATTAGGGTTTTTAACCAATCTTGTGCATCCAATAGGTGTGTTTGTGTCATTGGATGATCAATTAGGTCATTTTCGCTCTCCCTAGGCATATTCTTGTCCAATTAGGGTTTTTAACCAATCTTGTGCATCCAATAGGTGTGTTTGTGTCATTGGATGATCAATTAGGTCATTTTCGTCCTCCCTAGGCTTATTTTTGTCCAATTAGGGTTTTTAACCAATCTTGTGCATCCAATAAGTTCATTTGTGTCATTGGATTAATATTTAGGTCATTTTCGTCCTCCCTAGGCATATTCTTGTCCAATTAGGGTTTTTAAGCAATCTTGTGCATCCAATAGGTGTGTTTGTGTCATTCGATGATCAATTAGGTCATTTTCGTCCTCCCTAGGCATATTCTTGTCCAATTAGGGTTTTTAACCAATCTTGTGCATCCAATAGGTGTGTTTGTGTCATTGGATGATCAATTAGTTCATTTTCGTCCTCCCTAGGCATATTCTTGTCCAATAAGGGTTTTTTTAACGAATCTTGTGAATCCAATAGGTGTGTTTGTGTCATTGGATGATCAATTAGGTCATTTTCGTCCTCCCTAGGCTTATTCTTGTCCAATTAGGGTTTTTAACCAATCTTGTGCATCCAATAGGTGTGTTTGTGTCATTGGATGATCAATTAGGTCATTTTCGTCCTCCCTAGGCATATTCTTGTCCAATTAGGGTTTTTAACCAATCTTGTGCATCCAATAGGTCTGTTTGTGTCATTGGATGATCAATTTAGGTCATTTTCGTTCTCCCTAGGCATATTCTTGTGCAATTAGGGTTTTTAACCAATCTTGTGCATCCAATAGGTGTGTTTGTGTCATTGGATGATCAATTAGGTCATTTTCGTCCTCCCTAGGCTTATTCTTGTCCAATTAGGGTTTTTAACCAATCTTGTGCATCCAATAGGTGTGTTTGTGTCATTGGATGATCAATTAGGTCATTTTCGTCCTCCCTAGGCTTATTCTTGTCCAATTAGGGTTTTTAACCAATCTTGTGCATCCAATAACTTTGTTTGTGTCATTGAATTAATATTTAGGTCATTTTCGTCCACCCTAGGCATATTCTTATCCAATTAGGGTTTTTAACCAATCTTGTGCATCCAATAGGTGTGTTTGTGTCATTGGATGATCAATTAGGTCATTTTCGTCCTCCCTAGGCTTATTCTTGTCCATTTAGGGTTTTTAACCAATCTTGTGCATCCGATAAGTTTGTTTGTGTAATTCAATTAATAGTTAGGTCATTTTCGTCCTCCCTAGGCATATTCTTGTCCAATTAGGGTTTTTAACCAATCTTGTGCATCCAATAGGTGTGTTTGTGTCATTGGATGATCAATTAGGTCATTTTCGTCCTCCCTAGGCTTATTCTTGTCCAATTAGGGTTTCTAACCAATCTTGTGCATCTAATAGGTGAGTTTGTGTCATTGGATTAACATTTAGGTCATTTTCGTCATCCCTAGGCATATTCTTGTCCAATTAGGGTTTTTAACCAATCTTGTGCATCCAATAGGTGTGTTTGTGTCATTGGATGATCAATTAGGTCATTTTCGTCCTCCCTAGGCTTATTCTTGTCCAATTAGGGTTTTTAACCAATCTTGTGCATCCAATAAGTTGAGTAGTGTCATTGGATTAACATTTAGGTCATTTTCGTCCTCCCTAGGATTATTCTTGTCCAGTTAGGGTTTTTAACCAATCTTGTGCATCCAATAAGTTCATTTGTGTCATTGGATTAACATTTAGGTCATTTTCGTCATCCCTAGGCATATTCTTGTCCAATTAGGGTTTTTAACCAATCTTGTGCATCCAATAGGTGTGTTTGTGTCATTGGATGATAAATTAGGTTATTTTCATCCTCCCTAGGCTTACTCTTGTCCAATTAGGGTTTTTAACCAATCTTGTGCATCCAATAGGTGTGTTTGTGTCATTGGATGATCAATTAGGTCATTTTCGTCCTCCATAGGCTTATTCTTGTCCAATTAGGGTTTTTAACCAATCTTGTGCATCCAATAAGTTCATTTGTGTCATTGGATTAACATTTAGGTTATTTTCGTCCTCCCTAGGCATATTCTTGTCCAATTAGGGTTTTTAACCAATCTTGTGCATCCAATAGGTGTGTTTGTCTCATTGGATGATCAATTAGGTCATTTTCGTCCTCCCTAGGCTTATTCTTGTCCAATTAGGGTTTTTAACCAATCTTGTGCATCCAATAAGTTCATTTGTGTCATTGAATGATCAATTAGGTCATTTTCGTCCTCCCTAGGCATATTCTTGTCCAATTAGGGTTTTAACGAATTTTGTGCAACCCATAGGTGTGTTTGTGTCATTGGATGATCAATTAGGTCATTTTCGTCCTCCCTGGGCTTATTCTTGTCCAATTAGGGTTTTTATCCAATCTTGTGCATCCAATAAGTTCATTTGTGTCATTGGATGATCAATTAGGTCATTTTCGTCCACCCTAGGCATATTCTTGTCCAATTAGGGTTTTTAACCAATCTTGTGCATCCAATAGGTGTGTTTGTGTCATTGGATAATCAATTAGGTCATTTTCATCCTCCCTAGGCTTATTCTTGTCCAATTAGGGTTTTTAACCAATCTTGTGCATCCAATAAGTTCATTTGTGTCATTGGATGATCAATTACGTCATTTTCGTCCTCCCTAGGCATATTCTTGTCCAATTAGGGTTTTTAACCAATCTTGTGCATCCAATAGGTGTGTTTGTGTCATTGGATGATCAATTAGGCCATTTTCCTCCTCCCTAGGCTTATTCTTGTCGAATTAGGGTTTTTAACCAATCGTGTGCATCCAATAAGTTGAGTTGTGTCATTGGATTAATATTTAGGTCATTTTCGCCCTCCCTAGGCATATTCTTGTCCAATTAGGGTTTTTAACCAATCTTGTGCATCCAAAAGGTGTGTTTGTGTCATTGGATGATCAATTAGGTCATTTTCGTCCTCCCTAGGCTTATTCTTGTCCAATTAGGGTTTTTAACCAATCTTGTGCATCCAATAGGTGTGTTTATGTCATTGGATGATCAATTAGGTCATTTTCGTCCTCCCTAGACTTATTCTTGACCAATTAGGGTTTTTAACCAATCTTGTGCATCCAATAGGTGTGTTTGTGTCATTGGATGATCAATTAGGTCATTTTCATTCTCCCTAGGCTTATTCTTGTCCAATTAGGGTTTTTGACCAATCTTGTGCATCCAATAAGTTTGTTTGTGTCATTGGATTAATATTTAGGTCATTTTCGTCCTCCCTAGGCATATTCTTGTCCAATTAGGGTTTTTAACCAATCTTGTGCATCCAATAGGTGTGTTTGTGTGATTGGATGATCAATCAGGTCATTTTCGTCCTCCCTAGGCTTATTCTTGTTCAATTAGTGTTTTTAACCAATCTTGTGCTTCCAATAGGTGTGTTTGTGTCATTGGATGATCAATTAGGCCATTTTCCTCCTCCCTAGGCTTATTCTTGTCCAATTAGGGTTTTTAACCAATCTTGTGCATCCAATAAGTTGAGTTGTGTCATTGGATTAACATTTAGGTCATTTTCGTCCTCCCTAGGCATATTCTTGTCCAATTAGGGTTTTTAACCAATCTTGTGCATCCAATAACTTTGTTTGTGTCATTGAATTAATATTTAGGTCATTTTCGTCCTCCTTAGGCAAATTCTTGTCCAGTTAGGGTTTTTAACCAATCTTGTGCATCCAATAGGTGTGTTTGTGTCATTGGATGATCAATTAGGTCATTTTCGTCCTCCCTAGGCATATTCTTATCCAATTAGGGTTTTTAACCAATCTTGTGCATCCAATAAGTGTGTTTCTGTCATTGGATGATCAATTAGGTCATTTTCGTCCTCCCTAGACATATTCTTGTCCAATTAGGGTTTTAAACCAATCTTGTGCATCCAATAACTTTGTTTGTGTCATTGAATTAATATTTAAGTCATTTTCGTCCTCCCTAGGCATATTCTTGTCCAATTAGGGTTTTTAACCAATCTTGTGCATCCAATAGGTGTGTTTGTGTCATTGGATGATCAATTAGGTCATTTTCGTCCTCCCTAGGCTTATTCTTGTCCAATTAGGGTTTTTAACAAATCTTGTGCATCCAATAAGTTCATTTGTGTCATTGGATGATCAATTAGGTCATTTCCGTCCTTTCTATGCTTATTCTTGTCCAATTAGGGTTTTTAACCAATCTTGTGCATCCAATAAGTTCATTTGTGTCATTGGATGATCAATTAGGTCATTTTCGTCCTCCCTAGGCATATTCTTGTCCAACTAGGGTTTTTAACCAATCTTGTGCTTCCAATAGGTGTGTTTGTGTCATTGAATGATCAATTAGGTCATTTTCGTCCTCCCGAGGCTTATTCTTGTCCAATTAGGGTTTTTAACAAATCTTGTGCATCCAATAAGTTCATTTGTGTCATTGGATGATCAATTAGGTCATTTTCGTCCTCCCTAGACTTATTCTTGTCAAATTAGGGTTTTTAACCAATCTTGTGCATCCAATAACTTTGTTTGTGTCATTGAATTAATATTTAAGTCATTTTCGTCCTCCCTAGGCATATTCTTGTCCAATTAGGGTTTTTAACCAATCTTGTGCATCCAATAAGTTCATTTGTGTCATTGGATGATCAATTAGGTCATTTTCGTCCTCCCTAGGCATATTCTTGTCCAATTAGGGTTTTTAACCAATCTTGTGTATCCAATACGTGTGTTTGTGTCATTGGATGATCAATTAGGTCATTTTCGTCCTCCCTAGGCATATTCTTGTCCAATTAGGGTTTTTAACGAATCTTGTGCATCCAATAGGTGTGTTTGTGTCATTGGATGATCAATTAGGTCATTTTCGTCCTTCCTAGGCTTATTCTTGTCCAATTAGGGTTTTTAACCAATCTTGTGCATCCAATAAGTTCATTTGTGTCATTGGATTATCATTTAGGTCATTTTCGTCCTCCCTAGGCTTATTCTTGTCCAATTAGGGTTTTTAACCAATCTTGTGCATCCAATAGGTGTGTTTGTGTCATTGGATGATCAATTAGGTCATTTTCGTCCTCCCTAGGCTTATTCTTGTCCAATTAGGGTTTTTAACCAATCTTGTGCATCCAATAGGTGTGTTTGTGTCATTGGATGATCAATTAGGTCATTTTCATCCTACCTACACTTATTCTTGTCAAATTAGGGTTTTTAATCAATCTTGTGCATCCAATAACTTTGTTTGTGTCATTGAATTAATATTTAGGTCATTTTCGTCCTCCCTAGGCATATTCTTGTCCAATTAGGGTTTTTAACCAATCTTGTGCATCCAATAGGTGTGTTTGTGTCATTGGATGATCAATTAGGTCATTTTCGTCCTCCCTAGGCTTATTCTTGTCCAATTAGGGTTTTTAACCAATCTTGTGCATCCAATAGGTGTGTTTGTGTCATTGGATGATCAATTAGGTCATTTTCGTCCTCCCTAGGCTTATTCTTGTCCAATTAGGGTTTTTAACCAATCTTTGCATCCAATAACTTTGTTTGTGTCATTGAATTAATATTTAGGTCATTTTCGTCCTCCCTAGGCATATTCTTGTCCAATTAGGGTTTTTAACCAATCTTGTGCATCCAATAGGTGTGTTTGTGTCATTGGATGATCAATTAGGTCATTTTCGTCCTCCCTAGGCATATTCTTGTCCGATTAGGGTTTTTAACCAATCTTGTGCATCCAATAACTTTGTTTGTGTCATTGAATTAATATTTAGGTCATTTTCGTCCTCCCTAGGCATATTCTTGTCCAATTAGGGTTTTTAACCAATCTTGTTTATCCAATAGGTGTGTTTGTGGCATTGGATGATCAATTAGGTCATTTTTCGTCCTCCCTAGGCTTATTCTTGTCCAATTAGGGTTTTTAACCAATCTTGTGCATCCAATAAGTTCATTTGTGTCATTGGATTAACATTTAGGTCATTTTCGTCCTCCCTAGGCATATTCTTGTCCAATTAGGGTTTTTAACCAATCTTGTGCTTCCAATAGGTGTCTTTGTGTCATTGGATAATCGATTAGGTCAGTTTCTTCCTCCCTAGGCTTATTCTTGTCCAATTAGGGTTTTTAACCAATCTTGTGCATCCAATAAGTTTGTTTGTGTCATTGAATTAATATTTAGGTCATTTTCGTCCTCCCTAGGCATATTCTTGTCCAATTAGGGTTTTTTTAACCAATCTTGTGCATCCAATAGGTGTGTTTGTGTCATTGGATGATCAATTAGGTCATTTTCGTCTTCCCTAGGCATATTCTTGTCCAATTAGGGTTTTTAACCAATCTTGTGCATCCAATAAGTTAATTTGTGTCATTGGATTAATATTTAGGTCATTTTCGTACTCCCTAAGCTTATTCTTGTCCAATTAGGGTTTTTAACCAATCTTGTGCATCCAATAGGTGTGTTTGTGTCATTGGATGATCAATTAGGTCATTTTCGTCCTCCCTAGGCTTATTCTTGTCCAATTAGGGTTTTTAACCAATCTTGTGCATCCAATAAGTTGAGTTATGTCATCGGATTAACATTTAGGACATTTTCGTCGTCCCTAGGCTTATTCTTGTCCAATTAGGGTTTTTAACCAATCTTGTGCATCCAATAGGTGTGTTTGTGTCATTGGATGATCAATTAGGTCGTTTTCGTCCTCCCTAGGCTTATTCTTGTCCAATTAGGGTTTTTAACCAATCTTGTGCATCCAATAAGTTGAGTTGTTTCATTGGATTAACATTTAGGTCATTTTCGTCCCCCCTAGAATTATTCTTGTCCAATTAGGGTTTTTAACCAATCTTGTGTATCCAATAGGTGTGTTTGTGTCATTGGATGATCAATTAGGTCATTTTCGTCCTCCCTAGGCTTATTCTTGTCCAATTAGGGTTTTTAACCAATCTTGTGCATCCAATAGGTGTGTTTGTGTCATTGGATGATCAATTAGGTCATTTTCGTCCTCCCTAGGCTTATTCTTGTCCAATTAGGGTTTTTAACCAATCTTGTGCATCCAATAACTTTGTTTGTGTCATTGAATTAATATTTAGGTCATTTTCGTCCTCGCTAGGCATATTTTTGTCCAATTAGGGTTTTTAACAAATCTTGTTCATCCAATAGGTGTGTTTGTGTCATTTGATGATCAATTAGGTCATTTTCGTCCTCCCTAGGCTTTTTCTTGTCCAATTAGGGTTTTTAACCAATCTTGTGCATCCAATAAGTTTGTTTGTTTCATTGAATTAATATTTAGGTCATTTTCGTCCTCCCTAGGCATATTCTTGTCCAATTAGGGTTTTTAACCAATCTTGTGCATCCAATAGGTGTGTTTGTGTCATTGGATGATCAATTAGGTCATTTTCGTCCTCCCTAGGCTTATTCTTGTCCAATTAGGGTTTTTAACGAATTTTGTGCAACCAATAGGTGTGTTTGTGTCATTGGATGATCAATTAGGTCATTTTCATCCTCCCTAGGCTTATTCATGTCCAATTAGGGTTTTTAACCAATCTTGTGCATCCAATAAGTTTATTTGTGTCATTGGATGATCAATTAGGTCATTTTCGTCCTCCCTTGGCATATTCTTGACCAATTAGGGTTTTTAACCAATCTTGTGCATCCAATAGGTGTGTTTGTGTCATTGGATGATCAATTAGGTCATTTTCGTCCTCCCTAGGCTTATTCTTGTCAAATTAGGGTTTTTTTTTTACCAATCTTATGCATCCATTAGGTGTGTTTGTGTCATTGGATGATCAATTAGGTCATTTTTGTCCTCCCTAGGCTTATTCTTGTTCAATTAGTGTTTTTAACCAATCTTGTGCTTCCAATAGGTGTGTTTGTGTCATTGGATGATCAATTAGGCCATCTTCCTCCTCCCTAGGCTTATTCTTGTCCAATTAGGGTTTTTAACCAATCTTGTGCATCCAATAAGTTGAGTTGTGTCATTGGATTAACATTTAGGTCATTTTCGTCCTCCTTAGGCATATTCTTGTCCAATTAGGGTTTTTAACCAATCTTATGCATCCAATAGGTGTGTTTGTTTCATTGGATGACCATTTAGGTCATTTTCGTCCTACCTAGGCTTATTCTCGACCAATTAGGGTTTTTAACCAATCTTGTGCATCCAATAAGTTCATTTGTGTCATTGGATTAATATTTAGGTCATTTTCGTCCTCCCTAGGCATATTCTTGTCCAATTAGGGTTTTTAAGCAATCTTGTGCATCCAATAGGTGTGTTTGTGTCATTCGATGATCAATTAGGTCATTTTCGTCCTCCCTAGGCATATTCTTGTCCAATTAGGGTTTTTAACCAATCTTGTGCATCCAATAGGTGTGTTTGTGTCATTGGATGATCAATTAGGTCATTTTCGTCCTCCCTAGGCTTATTCATGTTCAATTAGGGTTTTTAACCAATCTTGTGCATCCAATAGGTGTGTTTGTGTCACTGGATGATCAATTAGGTCATTTTCGTCCTCCCTAGGCTTATTCTTGTCCAATTAGGGTTTTTAACCAATCTTGTGCATCCAATAAGTTCATTTGTGTCATTGGATGATTAATTAGGTCATTTTCGTCTTCTCTAGGCATATTCTTGTCCAATTAGGGTTTTTAACCAAACTTGTGCATCCAATAAGTTCATTTGTGTCATTGGATTAACATTTAGGTCATTTTCGTCAACCCTAGGCATATTCTTGTCCAATTAGGGTTTTTAACCAATCTTGTGCATCCAATAGGTGTGTTAGTGTCATTGGATGATCAATTAGGTCATTTTCGTCCTCCCTAGGCTTATATTTGTCCAATTAGGATTTTTAACCAATCTTGTGCATCCAATAGGTGTGTTTGTGTCATTGGATGATCAATTAGGTCATTTTCGTCCTCCCTAGGCTTATTCTTGTCCAATTAGGGGTTTTAACCAATTTTGTGCATCCAATAGGTGTGTTTGTGTCATTGGATGATCAATTAGGTCATCTTCGTCCTCCCTAGGCTTATTCTTGTCCAATTAGGGTTTTTAACCAATCTTGTGCATCCAATAAGTTCATTTGTGTCATTGGATTAACATTTAGGTAATTTTCATCCACCCTAGGCATATTCTTGTCCAATTAGGGTTTTTAACCAATCTTGTGCATCCAATAGGTGTGTTTGTGTCATTGGATGATCAATTAGGTCATTTTCGTCCTCCCTAGGCTTATTTTTGTCCAATTAGGGTTTTTAACCAATCTTGTGCATCCAATAAGTTTATTTGTGTCATTGGATTAACATTTAGGTCATTTTCGTCCTCCCTAGGCATATTCTTGTCCAATTAGGGTTTTTAACCAATCTTGTGCATCCAATAAGTTCATTTGTGTCATTGGATGATCAATTAGGTCATTTTCGTCTTCTCTAGGCATATTCTTGTCCAATTAGGGTTTTTAACCAATCTTGTGCATCCAAAAGGTGTGTTTGTGTCATTGGATGATCAATTAGGTCATTTTCGTCCTCCCTAGGCTTATTCTTGTCCAATTAAGGTTTTTAACCAATCTTGTGCATCCAATAAGTTCATTTGTGTCATTGGATTAACATTTAGGTAATTTTCGTCCTCCCTAGGCATATTCTTGTCCAATTAGGGTTTTTAACCAATCTTGTGCATCCAATAGGTGTGTTTTTGTCATTGGATGATCAATTAGGTCATTTTCGTCCTCCCTAGGCTTATTCTTGTCCAATTAGGGTTTTTAACCAATCTTGTGCATCCAATAAGTTTGTTTGTGTCATTCAATTAATATTTAGGTCATTTTCGTCCTCCCTAGGCATATTCTTGTCCAATTAGGGTTTTTAACCAATCTTGTGCATCCAATAGGTGTGTTTGTGGCAATGGATGATCAAGTAGGTCATTTTCGTCCTCCCTAGGCTTATTCTTGTCCAATTAGGGTTTTTAACCAATCTTGTGCATCCAATAGGTGTGTTTGTGTCATTGGATGATCAATTAGGTCATTTTCGTCCTCCCTAGGCTTATTCTTGTCCAATTAGGGTTTTTAACCAATCTTGTGCTTCCAATAAGTTTGTTAGTGTCATTAAATTAATATTTAGGTCATTTTCGTCCTCCCTAGGCATATTCTTGTCCAATTAGGGTTTTTAACCAATCTTGTGCATTCAATAAGTTTGTTTGTTTCATTTAATTAATATTTAGGTCATTTTCGTCCTCCCTAGGCATATTCTTGTCCAATTAGGGTTTTTAACCAATCTTGTGCATCCAATAGGTGTGTTTGTGTCATTGGATGATCAATTAGGTCATTTTCGTCCTCCCTAGGAATATTCTTGTGCAATTAGGGTTTTTAACCAATCTTGTGCATCCAATAACTTTGTTTGTGTCATTGAATTAATATTTAGGTCATTTTCGTCCTCCCTAGGAATATTCTTGTCCAATTAGGGTTTTTAACCAATCTTGTGCATCCAATAAGTTTGTTTGTGTCATTGAATTAATATTTAGGTCATTTTCGTCCTCCCTAGGCATATTCTTGTCAAATTAGGGTTTTTAACAAATCTTGTGCATCCAATATGTGTGTTTGTGTCATTGGATGATCAATTAGGTCATTTTCGTCCTCCCTACGCATATTCTTGTCCAATAAGGGTTTTTATCCAATCTTGTGCATCCAATAGGTGTGTTTGTGGCAATGGATGATCAATTAGGTCATTTTTGTCCTCCCTATGCTTATTCTTGTCCAATTAGGGTTTTTAACCAATCTTGTGCATCCAATAAGTTGAGTTGTGTCATTGGATTAACATTTAGGTCATTTTCGTCCTCCCTAGGCATATTCTTGTCCAATTAGGGTTTTTAACCAATCTTGTGCATTCAATAAGTTTGTTTGTTTCATTGAATTAATATTTAGGTCATTTTCGTCCTCCCTAGGCATATTCTTGTCCAATTAGGGTTTTTAACCAATCTTGTGCATCCGATAAGTTCATTTGTGCCATTGGATTAACATTTAGGTCATTTTCGTCCCCCTAGGCGAATTCTTGTCCAATTAGGGTTTTTAACCAATCTTGTGCATCCAATAACTTTGTTTGTGTCATTGAATTAATATTTAGGTCATTTTCGTCCTCCCTAGGCATATTCTTGTCCAATTAGGGTTTTTAACGAATCTTGTGCATCCAATAGGTGTGTTTGTGGCATTGGATTATCAATTAGGTCATTTTCGTCCTCCCCTAGGCTTATTCTTGTCCAATTAGGGTTTTTAACCAATCTTGTGCATCCAATAAGTTCATTTGTGTCATTGGATTAACATTTAGGTCATTTTCGTCCTCCCTATGCATATTCTTGTCCAATTAGGGTTTTTAACCAATCTTGTGCTTCCAATAGGTGTGTTTGTGTCATAGGATAATCAATTAGGTCATTTTCGTCCTCCCTAGGCTTATTCTTGTCCAATTACGGTTTTTAACCAATCTTGTGCATCCAATAAGTTTGTTTGTGTCATTGAATTAATATTTAGGTCATTTTCGTCCTCCCTAGGCATATTCTTGTCCAATTAGGGTTTTTAACCAATCTTGTGCATCCAATAGGTGTGTTTGTGTCATTGGATGATCAATTAGGTCATTTTCGTCCTCCCTAGGCTTATTCTTGTCCAATTAGGGTTTTTAACCAATCTTGTGCATCCAATAGGTGTGTTTGTGTCATTGGATTATCAATTAGGTCATTTTCGTCCTCCCCAGGCATATTCGTGTCCAATTAGGGTTTTTAACCAATCTTGTGCATCCAATAGCTGTGTTTGTGTCATTGGATGATAAATTAGGTCATTTTCGTCCTCCCTAGGCTTATTCTTGTCCAATTAGGGTTTTTAACCAATGTTGTGCATCCAATAGGTGTGTGTGGGTCATTGGATTATCAATTAGGTCATTTTCGTCCTCCCTAGGCATATTCTTGTCCAATTAGGGTTTTTAACCAATCTTGTGCATCCAATAGCTGTATTTGTGTCATTGGATGATAAATTAGGTCATTTTCGTCCTCCCTAGGCTTATTCTTGTCCAATTAGGGTTTTTAACCAATCTTATGCATCCAATAAGTTTGTTTGTGTCATTGAATTAATATTTAGGTCATTTTCGTCCTCCCTAGGCATATTCTTGTCCAATTAGGGTTTTTAACCAATCTTGTGCATCCAATAGGTGTATTTGTGTCATTGGATGATCAATTAGGTCATTTTCGTCCTCCCTAGGCGTATTCTTGTCCAATTAGGGTTTTTAACCAATCTTGTGCATCCAATAGGTGTGTTTGTGTCATTGGATGATCAATTAGGTCATTTTCGTCCTCCCTAGGCTTATTCTTGTCCAATTAGGGTTTTTAACCAATCTTGTGCATCCAATAGGTGTGTTTGTGTCATTGGATGATCAATTAGGTCATTTTCGTCCTCCCTAGGCTTATTCTTGTCGAATTAGGGTTTTTAACCAATCTTGTGCATCCAATAAGTTCATTTGTGTTATTGGATTAACATTTAGGTCATATTCGTTCTCCCTTGGCTTATTCTTGTCCAATTAGGGTTTTTAACCAAACTTTTGCATCCAATAGGTGTGTTTGTGTCATTCGATGATCAATTAGGTCATTTTTGTCCTCCCTAGGCATCTTCTTGTCCAATTAGGGTTTTTAACCAATCTTGTGCATCCAATAGGTGTGTTTGTGTCATTGGATGATCAATTAGGTCATTTTCGTCCTCCCTAGGCTTATTCTTGTCCAATTAGGGTTTTTAACCAATCTTGTGCATCCAATAGGTGTGTTTGTGTCATTGGATGATCAATTAGGTCATTTTCGTCCTCCCTAGGCTTATTCTTGTCCAATTAGGGTTTTTAACCAATCTTGTGCATCCAATAGGTGTGTTTGTGTCATTGGATGATCAATTAGTTCATTTTTGTCCTCCCTAGGCTTATTCTTGTCCAATTAGGGTTTCTAACCAATCTTGTGCATCCAATAGGTGTGTTTGTGTCATTGGATGATCAATTAGGTCATTTTCGTCCTCCCTAGGCTTATTCTTGTCCAATTAGGGTTTTTAACCAATCTTGTGCATCCAATAGGTGTGTTTGTGTCATTGGATGATGAATTAGGTCATTTTCGTCCTCCCTAGGCATATTCTTGTCCAATTATGGTTTTTAACCAATCTTGTGCATCCAATAGGTGTGTTTGTGTCATTCGATGATCAATTAGTTCATTTTCGTCCTCCATAGGCTTATTCTTGTCCAATTAGGGTTTTTAACCAATCTTGTGCATCCAATAGGTGTGTTTGTGTCATTGAATGATCAATTAGGTCATTTTCGTCCTTCGAAGGCTTATTCTTGTCCAATTAGGGTTTTTAACCAATCTTGTGCATCCAATAGGTGTGTTTGTGTCATTGGATGATCAATTAGGTCATTTTCGTCCTCCCTAGGCTTATTCTTGTCCAATTAGGGTTTTTAACCAATCTTGTGCATCCAATAGGTGTGTTTGTGTCATTGGATGATCAATTAGGTCATTTTCGTCCTCCCTAGGCATATTCTTGTCCAATTAGGGTTTTTAACCAATCTTGTGCATCCAATAGGTGTGTTTGTGTCATTGGATGATCAATTAGGTCATTTTCGTCCTCCCTAGGCTTATTCTTGTCCAATTAGGGTTTTTAACCAATCTTGTGCATCTAATAGGTGTGTTTGTGTCATTGGATGATCAATTAGTTCATTTTCGTCCTCCCTAGGCTTATTCTTGTCAAATTAGGGTTTTTAACCAATCTTGTGCATCCAATAAGTTGAGTTGTGTCATTGGATTAACATTTAGGTCATTTTCGTCCTCCCTAGGCATATTCTTGTCCAATTAGGGTTTTTAACCAATCTTGTGCATCCAATAGGTGTGTTTGTGTCATTGGATGATCAATAAGGTCATTTTCGTCCTCCCTAGGCATATTCTTGTCCAATTAGGGTTTTTACGAATCTTGTGCATCCAATTGGTGGGTTTGTGTCATTGGATGATCAATTAGGTCATTTTCGTCCTCCCTTGGCTTATTCTTGTCCAATTAGGGTTTTTAACCAATCTTGTGCATCCAATAAGTTGAGTTGTGTCATTGGATTAACATTTAGGTCATTTTCGTCCTCCCTAGGCATATTCTTGTCCAATTAGGGTTTTTAACCAATCTTGTGCATCCAATAAGTTGAGTTGTGTCATTGGATTAACATTTAGGTCATTTTCGTCCTCCCTAGGCATATTCTTGTCCAATTAGGGTTTTTAACCAATCTTGTGCATCCAATAGGTGTGGTTGTGGCAATGGATGATCAATTAGGTCATTTTCGTCCTCCCTAGGCTTTTTCTTGTCCAATTAGGGTTTTTAACCAATCTTGTGCATCCAATAGGTGTGTTTGTGTCATTGGATGATCAATTAGGTCATTTTCGTCCTCCCTAGGCTTATTCTTGTCCAATTAGGGTTTTTAACCAATCTTGTGCATCCAATAACTTTGTTTGTGTCATTGAATTAATATTAATGTCATTTTCGTCCTCCCTAGGCATATTCTTGTCCAATTAGAGTTTTTAACCAATCTTGTGCATCCAATAAGTTGAGTTGTGTCATTGGATTAACATTTAGGTCATTTTCGTCCTCCCTAGGCATATTCTTGTCCAATTAGGGTTTTTAACCAATCTTGTGCATCCAATAGGTGTGTTTGTGTCATTGGATGATCAATTAGGTCATTTTCGTCCTCCCTAGGCTTATTCTTGTCCAATTAGGGTTTTTAACCAATCTTGTGCATCCAATAGGTGTGTTTGTGTCATTGGATGATCAATTAGGTCATTTTCGTCCTCCCTAGGCTTATTCTTGTCCAATTAGGGTTTTTAACCATTCTTGTGCATCCAATAGGTGTGTTTGTGTCATTGGATGATCAATTAGGTCATTGTTGTCCTCCCTAGGCTTATTCTTGTCCAATTAGGGTTTTTAACCAATCTTGTGCATCCAATAGGTGTGTTTGTGTCATTGGATGATCAATTAGGTCATTTTCGTCCTCCCTAGGCTTATTCTTGTCCAATTAGGGTTTTTAACCAATCTTGTGCATCCAATAGGTGTGTTTGTGTCATTGGATGATCAATTAGGTCATTTATCGTCCTCCCTAGGCTTATTCTTGTCCAATTAGGGTTTTTAACCAATCTTGTGCATCCAATAGGTTGAGTTGTGTCATTGGATTAACATTTAGGTCATTTTCGTCCTCCCTAGGCATATTCTTGTCCAATTAGGGTTTTTAACCAATCTTGTGCATCCAATAGGTGTGTTTGTGTCATTGGATGATCAATTAGGTCATTTTCGTCCTCCCTAGGCTTATTCTTGTCCAATTAGGGTTTTTAACCAATCTTGTGCATCCAATAAGTTTAGTTGTGTCATTGGATGATCAATTAGGTCATTTTCGTCCTCCCTAGGCATATTCTTGTCCAATTAGGGTTTTTAACCAATCTTGTGCATCCAATAGGTGTGTTTGTGTCATTGGATGATCAATTAGGTCATTTTCGTCCTCCCTAGGCTTATTCTTGTCCAATTAGGGTTTTTAACCAATCTTGTGCATCCAATAGGTGTGTTTGTGTCATTGGATGATCAATTAGGTCATTTTCGTCCTCCCTAGGCCTATTCTTGCCCAATTAGGGTTTTTAACCAATCTTGTGAATCCAATAAGTTTGTTTGTGTCATTGAATTAATATTTAGGTCATTTTCGTCCTCCCTACGCATATTATTGTCCAATTAGGGTTTTTAACCAATCTTCTGCATCCAATAGGTGTGTTTGTGTCATTGGATGATCAATTAGGTCATTTTCGTCCTCCCTAGGCATATTCTTGTCCAATTAGGGTTTTTAACCAATCTTGTGCATCCAATAGGTGTGTTTGTGTCATTGGATGATCAATTAGGTCATTTTCGTCCTCCCTAGGCTTATTCTTGTCCAATTAGGGTTTTTAACCAATCTTGTGCATCCAATAAGTTCATTAGTGTCATTGGATGATCAATTAGGTCATTTTCGTCCTCCCTAGGCATATTATTATCCAATTAGGGTTTTTAACCAATCTTGTGCATCCAATAAGTTTGTTTGTGTCATTGAATTAATATTTAGGTCATTTTCGTCCTCCCTAGGCATATTCTTGTCCAATTAGGGTTTTTAACCAATCTTGTGCATCCAATAGGTGTGTTTGTGTCATTGGATGATCAATTAGGTCATTTTCGTCCTCCCTAGGCATATTCTTGTCCAATTAGGGTTTTTAACCAATCTTGTGCATCCAATAGGTGTGTTTGTGGCAATAGATGATCAATTAGGTCATTTATGTCCTCCCTAGGCTTATTCTTGTCCAATTAGGGTTTTTAACCAATCTTGTGCATCCAATAGGTGTGTTTGTGTCATTGGATGATCAATTAGGTCATCTTCGTCCTCCCTAGGCTTATTCTTGCCCAATTAGGGTTTTTAACCAATCTTGTGCATCCAATAAGTTGAGTTGTGTCATTGGATTAACAATTAGGTCATTGTCGTCCTCCCTAGGCTTATTCTTGTCCAATTAGGGTTTTTAACCAATCTTGTGCATCCAATAAGTTCATTTGTGTCATTGGATTAACATTTAGGTAATTTTCGTCCTCCCTAGGCATATTCTTGTCCAATTAGGGTTTTTAACCAATCTTGTGCATCCAATAGGTGTGTTTTTGTCATTGGATGATCAATTAGGTCATTTTCGTCCTCCCTAGGCTTATTCTTGTCCAATTAGGGTTTTTAACCAATGTTGTGCATCCAATAAGTTCGTTTGTGTCATTGAATTAACATTTAGGTCATTTTCGTCTTCTCTAGGCATATTCTTGTCCAATTAGGGTTTTTAACCAATCTTGTGCATCCAAAAGGTGTGTTTGTGTCATTGGATGATCAATTAGGTCATCTTCGTCCTCCCTAGGCTTATTCTTGTCCAATTAGGGTTTTTAACCAATCTTGTGTATCCAATAAGTTCATTTGTGTCATTGGATTAACATTTAGGTCATTTTCCTCCACCCTAGGCATATTCTTGTCCAATTAGGGTTTTTATCCAATCTTGTGCATCCAATAAGTTCATTTGTGTCATTGGATGATCAATTAGGTCATTTTCGTCCACCCTAGGCATATTCTTGTCCAATTAGGGTTTTTAACCAATCTTGTGCATCCAATAGGTGTGTTTGTGTCATTGGATAATCAATTAGGTCATTTTCGTCCTCCCTAGGCTTATTCTTGTCCAATTAGGGTTTTTAACCAATCTTGTGCATCCAATAAGTTCATTTGTGTCATTGGATGTTCAATTAAGTCATTTTCGTCCTCCCTAGGCATATTCTTGTCCAATTAGGGTTTTTAACCAATCTTGTGCATCCAATAGGTGTGTTTGTGTCATTGGATGATCAATTAGGTCATTTTCGTCCTCCCTAGGATTATTCTTGTCCAATTAGGGTTTTTAACCAATGTTGTGCATCCAATAAGTTCGTTTGTGTCATTGAATTAACATTTAGGTCATTTTCGCCTTCTCTAGGCATAATCTTGTCCAATTAGGGTTTTTAACCAATCTTGTGCATCCAAAAGGTGTGTTTGTGTCAATGGATGATCAATTAGGTCATCTTCGTCCTCCCTAGGCTTATTCTTGTCCAATTAGGGTTTTTAACCAATCTTGTGTATCCAATAAGTTCATTTGTGTCATTGGATTAACATTTAGGTCATTTTCGTCCACCCTAGGCATATTCTTGCCCAATTAGGGTTTTTAACCAATCTTGTGCATCCAATAGGTGTGTTTGTGTCATTGGACGATCAATTAGGTCATTTTCGTCCTCCCTAGGCTTATTCTAGTCCAATTAGGGTTTTTAACCAATCTTTTGCATCCAATAAGTTCATTTGTGTCATTGGATGATCAATTAGGTCATTTTCGTCTTCTCTAGGCATATTCTTGTCCAATTAGGGTTTTTAACCAATCTTGTGCGTCCAATAAGTTCATTTGTGTCATTGGATTAACATTTAGGTCATTTTCGTCCACCCTAGGCATATTCTTGTCCAATTAGGGTTTTTAACCAATCTTGTGCATCCAATAGGTGTGTTTTTGTCATTGGATGATCAATTAGGTCATTTTCGTCCACCCTAGGCTTATTCTTGTCCAATTAGGGTTTTTAACCAATGTTGTGCATCCAATAAGTTCGTTTGTGTCATTGAATTAACATTTAGGTCATTTTCGTCTTCTCTAGGCATATTCTTGTCCAATTAGGGTTTTTAACCAATCTTGTGCATCCAAAAGGTGTGTTTGTGTCATTGGATGATCAATTAGGTCATCTTCGTCCTTCCTAGGCTTATTCTTGTCCAATTAGGGTTTTTACCCAATCTTGTGTATCCAATAAGTTCATTTGTGTCATTGGATTAACATTTAGGTCATTTTCGTCCACCCTAGGCTTATTCTTGTCCAATTAGGGTTTTTATCCAATCTTGTGCATCCAATAAGTTCATTTGTGTCATTGGATGATCAATTAGGTCATTTTCGTCCACCCTAGGCATATTCTTGTCCAATTAGGGTTTTTAACCAATCTTGTGCATCCAATAGGTGTGTTTGTGTCATTGGATAATCAATTAGGTCATTTTCGTCCTCCCTAGGCTTATTCTTGTCCAATTAGGGTTTTTAACCAATCTTGTGCATCCAATAAGTTCATTTGTGTCATTGGATGATCAATTAAGTCATTTTCGTCCTCCCTAGGCATATTCTTGTCCAATTAGGGTTTTTAACCAATCTTGTGTATCCAATAGGTGTGTTTGTGTCATTGGATGATCAATTAGGTCATTTTCGTCCTCCCTAGGCTTATTCTTGTCCAATTAGGGTTTTTAACCAATCTTGTGCATTCAATAGGTGTGTTTGTGTCATTGGATGATCAATTAGGTCATTTTCGTCCCCCCTAGGCTTATTCTGGTCCAATTAGGGTTTTTAACCAATCTTGTGCATCCAATAGGTGTGTTTGTGTCATTGGATGATCAATTAGGTCATTTTCGTCCTCCCTAGGCTTATTCTTGTCCAATTAGGGTTTTTAACCAATCTTGTGCATCCAATAAAATTGTTGTGTCATTGAATTAATATTTAGGTCATTTTCGTCCTCCCTAGGCATCATCTTGTCAAATTAGAGTTTTTAACCAATCTTTTGGATCCAATAGGTTGGTTTGTGTCATTGGATGATCAATTAGGTCATTTTCGTCTTCCCTAGACTTATTCTTGTCCAATTAAGGTTTTTAACCAATCTTGTGCATCCAATAAGTTAATTTGTGTCATTGGATTAACATTTAGGTCATTTTCGTGCTCCCTAGGCATATTCTTGTCCAATTAGGGTTTTTAACCAATCTTGTGCATCCAATAGGTGTGTTTGTGTCATTGGATGATCAATTAGGTCATTTTCGTCCTCCCTAGGCTTATTCTTGTCCAATTAGGGTTTTTAACCAATCTTGTGCATCCAATAGGTGTGTTTGTGTCATTGGATGATCAATTAGGTCATTTTCGTCCTCCCTAGGCTTATTCTTGTCCAATTAGGGTTTTTAACCAATCTTGTGCATCCAATAAGTTTGTTTATGTCATTGGATTAACATTTAGGTCATTTTCGTCCTCCCTAGGCATATTCTTGTCCAATTAGGGTTTTTAACCAATCTTGTGCATCCAATAGGTGTGTTTGTGTCATTGGATGGTCAATTAAGTTATTTTCTTCCTCCCTAGGCTTATTCTTGTCCAGTTAGGGTTTTTAACCAATCTTGTGCATCCAATAGGTGTGTTTGTGTCATTGGATGATCAATTAGGTCATTTTCGTCCTCCCTAGGCTTATTCTTGTCCAATTAGGGTTTTTAAGCAATCTTGATCATCCAATAAGTTCATTTGTGTCATTGGATTAACATTTAGGTCATTTTCGTCCTATCTAGGCATATTCTTGTCCAATTAGGGTTTTTAACCAATCTTGTGCATCCAATAGGTGTGTTTGTGTCATTGGATGATCAATTAGGTCATTTTCGTCCTCCCTAGGCTTATTCTTGTCCAATTAGGGTTTTTAACCAATCTTGTGCATCCAATAGGTGTGTTTGTGTCATTGGATGATCAATTAGGTCATTTTCGTCCTCCCTAGGCTTATTCTTGTCCAATTAGGGTTTTTAACCAATCTTGTGCATCCAATAGGTGTGTTTGTGTCATTGGATGATCAATTTGCTCATTTTCGTCCTCCCTAGGCTTATTCTTGTCCAATTAGGGTTTTTAACCAATCTTGTGCATCCAATAAGTTTGTTTGTGTCATTGAATTAATATTTAGTTCATTTTCGTCCTCCCTAGGCATCATCTTGTCCAATTAGGGTTTTTAACCAATCTTGTGCATCCAATAGGTGTGTTTGTGTCATTGGATGATCAATTAGGTCATTTTCGTCCTCCCTAGGCTTATTCTTGTCCAATTAGGGTTTTTAACCAATCTTGTGCATCCAATAAGTTCATTTGAGTCATTGGATTAACATTTAGGTCATGTTCGTCCTCCCTAGGCATATTCTTGTTTAATTAGGGTTTTTAACCAATCTTGTGCATCCAATAGGTGTGTTTGTGTCATTGGATGATCAATTAGGTCATTTTCGTCCTCCCTAGGCTTATTCTTGTCCAATTAGGGTTTTTAACCAATCTTGTGCATCCAATAAGTTGAGTTGTGTCATTGGATTACATTTAGGTCATTTTCATTCTCCCTAGGCTTATTCTTGTCCAATTAGGGTTTTTAACCAATCTTGTGCATCCAATAGGTGTGTTTGTGTCATTGGATGATCAATTAGGTCATTTTCGTCCTCCCTAGGCTTATTCTTGTCCAATTAGGGTTTTTAACCAATCTTGTGCATCCAATAAGTGCGTTTGTGTCATAGGATGATCAATTAGGTCATTTTCGTCCTCCCTAGGCTTATTCTTGTCCAATTAGGGTTTTTAACCAATGTTGTGCATCCAATAAACTCGTTTGTGTCATTGAATTAACATTTAGGTCATTTTCGTCCTCCCTAGGCATATTCTTGTCCAATTAGGGTTTTTAACCAATCTTGTGCATCCAATAAGTTTGTTTGTTTCATTGAATTAATATGTAGGTTATTTTCGTCCTCCCTAGGCATATTCTTGTCCAATTAGGGTTTTTAACCAATCTTGTGCATCCAATAGGTGTGTTTGTGTCATTGGATGATCAATTAGGTCATTTTCGTCCTCCCTAGGCTTATTCTTGTCCAATTAGGGTTTTTAACCAATCTTGTGCATCCAATAAGTTCATTTGTGTCATTGAATTAACATTTAGGTCATTTTCGTCCTCCCTAGGCATATTCTTGTCCAATTAGGGTTTTTAACCAATCTTGTGCATCCAATAGATGTGTTTGTGTCATTGGATGATCAATTAGGTAATTTTCGTCCTCCCTAGGCTTATTCTTGTCCAATTAGGGTTTTTAACCAATCTTGTGCATCCAATAGGTGTGTTTGTGTCATTGGATGATCAATTAGGTCATTTTCGTCCTCCCTAGGCTTATTCTTGTCCAATTAGGGTTATTAACCAATCTTGTGCATTCAATAGGTGTGTTTGTGTCATTGGATGATCAATTAGGTCATCTTCGTCCTCCCTAGGCTTATTCTTGTCCAATTAGGGTTTTTAACCAATCTTGTGCATTTAATAAGTTCATTTGTGTCATTGGATTAACATTTAGGTCATTTTCGTCCACCCTAGGCATATTCTTGTCCAATTAGGGTTTTTAACCAATCTTGTGCATCCAATAAGTTTATTTGTGTCATTGGATTAACATTTAGGTCATATTCGTCCTCCCTAGGCATATTCTTGTCCAATTAGGGTTTTTAACCAATCTTGTGTATCCAATAAGTTGAGTTGCGTCATTGGATTAACATTTAGGTCATTTTCGTCCTCCATAGGCTTATTCTTGTCCAATTAGGGTTTTTAACCAATCTTGTGCATCCAATAGGTGTGTTTGTGTCATTGGATGATCAATTAAGTCATTTTCGTCCTCCCTAGGCTTATTCTTGTCCAATTATGGTTTTTAACCAATCTTGTGCATCCAATAGGTGTGTTTGTGTCATTGGATGATCAATTAGGCCATCTTCGTCCTCCCTAGGCTTATTCTTGTCCAATTAGGGTTTTTAACCAATCTTGTGCATCCAATAAGTTCATTTGTGTCATTGGATGATCAATTAGGTCATTTTAGTCTTCTCTAGGCATATTCTTGTCCAATTAGGGTTTTTAACCAATCTTGTGCATCCAAAAGGTGTGTTTGTGTCACTGGATGATCAATTAGGTCATCTTCGTCCTCCCTAGGCTTATTCTTGTCCAATTAGGGTTTTTAACCAATCTTGTGCATCCAATAAGTTCATTTGTGTCATTGGATTAACATTTAGGTCATTTTCGTCCACCCTAGGCATATTCTTGTCCAATTAGGGTTTTTAACCAATCTTGTGCATCCAATTAGTTTATTTGTGTCATTGGATTAACATTTAGGTCATTTTCGACCTCCTTAAGCATATTCTTGTCCAATTAGGACTTTTAACCAATCTTGTGTATCCAATAAGTTGAGTTGTGTCATTGGATTAACATTTAGGTCATTTTCGTCCTCCCTAGGCTTATTCTTGTCCAATTAGGGTTTTTAACCAATCTGGTGCATCCAATAGGTGTGTTTGTGTCATTGGATGATCAATTAGGTCATTTTCGTCCTCCCTAGGATTATTCTTGTCCAATTAGGGTTTTTATCCAATGTTGTGCATCCAATAAGTTCGTTTGTGTCATTGAATTAACATTTAGGTCATTTTCGTCTTCTCTAGGCATATTCTTGTCCAATTAGGGTTTTTAACCAATCTTGTGCATCCAAAAGGTGTGTTTGTGTCATTGGATGATCAATTAGGTCATCTTCGTCCTTCCTAGGCTTATTCTTGTCCAATTAGGGTTTTTACCCAATCTTGTGTATCCAATAAGTTCATTTGTGTCATTGGATTAACATTTAGGTCATTTTCGTCCACCCTAGGCATATTCTTGTCCAATTAGGGTTTTTATCCAATCTTGTGCATCCAATAAGTTCATTTGTGTCATTGGATGATCAATTAGGTCATTTTCGTCCACCCTAGGCATATTCTTGTCCAATTAGGGTTTTTAACCAATCTTGTGCATCCAATAGGTGTGTTTGTGTCATTGGATAATCAATTAGGTCATTTTCGTCCTCCCTAGGCTTATTCTTGTCCAATTAGGGTTTTTAACCAATCTTGTGCATCCAATAAGTTCATTTGTGTCATTGGATGTTCAATTAAGTCATTTTCGTCCTCCCTAGGCATATTCTTGTCCAATTAGGGTTTTTAACCAATCTTGTGCATCCAATAGGTGTGTTTGTGTCATTGGATGATCAATTAGGTCATTTTCGTCCTCCCTAGGATTATTCTTGTCCAATTAGGGTTTTTAACCAATGTTGTGCATCCAATAAGTTCGTTTGTGTCATTGAATTAACATTTAGGTCATTTTCGCCTTCTCTAGGCATAATCTTGTCCAATTAGGGTTTTTAACCAATCTTGTGCATCCAAAAGGTGTGTTTGTGTCAATGGATGATCAATTAGGTCATCTTCGTCCTCCATAGGCTTATTCTTGTCCAATTAGGGTTTTTAACCAATCTTGTGTATCCAATAAGTTCATTTGTGTCATTGGATTAACATTTAGGTCATTTTCGTCCACCCTAGGCATATTCTTGCCCAATTAGGGTTTTTAACCAATCTTGTGCATCCAATAGGTGTGTTTGTGTCATTGGACAATCAATTAGGTCATTTTCGTCCTCCCTAGGCTTATCCTAGTCCAATTAGGGTTTTTAACCAATCTTGTGCATCCAATAAGTTCATTTGTGTCATTGGATGATCAATTAGGTCATTTTCGTCTTCTCTAGGCATATTCTTGTCCAATTAGGGTTTTTAACCAATCTTGTGCGTCCAATAAGTTCATTTGTGTCATTGGATTAACATTTAGGTCATTTTCGTCCACCCTAGGCATATTCTTGTCCAATTAGGGTTTTTAACCAATCTTGTGCATCCAATAGATGTGTTTGTGTCATTGGATGATCAATTAGGTAATTTTCGTCCTCCCTAGGCTTATTCTTGTCCAATTAGGGTTTTTAACCAATCTTGTGCATCCAATAGGTGTGTTTGTGTCATTGGATGATCAATTAGGTCATTTTCGTCCTCCCTAGGCTTATTCTTGTCCAATTAGGGTTATTAACCAATCTTGTGCATTCAATAGGTGTGTTTGTGTCATTGGATGATCAATTAGGTCATCTTCGTCCTCCCTAGGCTTATTCTTGTCCAATTAGGGTTTTTAACCAATCTTGTGCATTTAATAAGTTCATTTGTGTCATTGGATTAACATTTAGGTCATTTTCGTCCACCCTAGGCATATTCTTGTCCAATTAGGGTTTTTAACCAATCTTGTGCATCCAATAAGTTTATTTGTGTCATTGGATTAACATTTAGGTCATATTCGTCCTCCCTAGGCATATTCTTGTCCAATTAGGGTTTTTAACCAATCTTGTGTATCCAATAAGTTGAGTTGCGTCATTGGATTAACATTTAGGTCATTTTCGTCCTCCATAGGCTTATTCTTGTCCAATTAGGGTTTTTAACCAATCTTGTGCATCCAATAGGTGTGTTTGTGTCATTGGATGATCAATTAAGTCATTTTCGTCCTCCCTAGGCTTATTCTTGTCCAATTATGGTTTTTAACCAATCTTGTGCATCCAATAGGTGTGTTTGTGTCATTGGATGATCAATTAGGCCATCTTCGTCCTCCCTAGGCTTATTCTTGTCCAATTAGGGTTTTTAACCAATCTTGTGCATCCAATAAGTTCATTTGTGTCATTGGATGATCAATTAGGTCATTTTAGTCTTCTCTAGGCATATTCTTGTCCAATTAGGGTTTTTAACCAATCTTGTGCATCCAAAAGGTGTGTTTGTGTCACTGGATGATCAATTAGGTCATCTTCGTCCTCCCTAGGCTTATTCTTGTCCAATTAGGGTTTTTAACCAATCTTGTGCATCCAATAAGTTCATTTGTGTCATTGGATTAACATTTAGGTCATTTTCGTCCACCCTAGGCATATTCTTGTCCAATTAGGGTTTTTAACCAATCTTGTGCATCCAATTAGTTTATTTGTGTCATTGGATTAACATTTAGGTCATTTTCGACCTCCTTAAGCATATTCTTGTCCAATTAGGACTTTTAACCAATCTTGTGTATCCAATAAGTTGAGTTGTGTCATTGGATTAACATTTAGGTCATTTTCGTCCTCCCTAGGCTTATTCTTGTCCAATTAGGGTTTTTAACCAATCTGGTGCATCCAATAGGTGTGTTTGTGTCATTGGATGATCAATTAGGTCATTTTCGTCCTCCCTAGGATTATTCTTGTCCAATTAGGGTTTTTATCCAATGTTGTGCATCCAATAAGTTCGTTTGTGTCATTGAATTAACATTTAGGTCATTTTCGTCTTCTCTAGGCATATTCTTGTCCAATTAGGGTTTTTAACCAATCTTGTGCATCCAAAAGGTGTGTTTGTGTCATTGGATGATCAATTAGGTCATCTTCGTCCTTCCTAGGCTTATTCTTGTCCAATTAGGGTTTTTACCCAATCTTGTGTATCCAATAAGTTCATTTGTGTCATTGGATTAACATTTAGGTCATTTTCGTCCACCCTAGGCATATTCTTGTCCAATTAGGGTTTTTATCCAATCTTGTGCATCCAATAAGTTCATTTGTGTCATTGGATGATCAATTAGGTCATTTTCGTCCACCCTAGGCATATTCTTGTCCAATTAGGGTTTTTAACCAATCTTGTGCATCCAATAGGTGTGTTTGTGTCATTGGATAATCAATTAGGTCATTTTCGTCCTCCCTAGGCTTATTCTTGTCCAATTAGGGTTTTTAACCAATCTTGTGCATCCAATAAGTTCATTTGTGTCATTGGATGTTCAATTAAGTCATTTTCGTCCTCCCTAGGCATATTCTTGTCCAATTAGGGTTTTTAACCAATCTTGTGCATCCAATAGGTGTGTTTGTGTCATTGGATGATCAATTAGGTCATTTTCGTCCTCCCTAGGCTTATTCATGTTCAATTAGGGTTTTTAACCAATCTTGTGCATCCAATAGGTGTGTTTGTGTCATTGGATGATCAATTAGGTCATTTTCGTCCTCCCTAGGCTTATTCTTGTCCAATTAGGGTTTTTAACCAATCTTGTGCATCCAATAGGTGTGTTTGTGTCATTGGATGCACAAGATTGGTTAAAAACCCTAATTGGACAAGAATAAGCCTAGGGAGGACGAAAATGACCTAATTGATCATCCAATGACACAAACACACCTATTGGATGCACAAGATTGGTTAAAAACCCTAATTGGACAAGAATAAGCCTGGGGAGGAAGAAAATGACCTAATTGATCATCCAATGACAAAAACACACCTATTGGATGCACAAGATTGGTTAAAAACCCTAATTGGACAAGAATAAGCCTAGGGAGGACGAAAATGACCTAATTGATCATCCAATGACACAAACACACCTATTGGATGCACAAGATTGGTTAAAAACCCTAATTGGACAAGAATAAGCCTAGGGAGGACGAAAATGACCTAATTGATCATCCATTGCCACAAACACACCTATGGGATGCACAAGATTGGTTAAAAACCCTAATTGGACAAGAATATGCCTTGGGAGGACGAAAATGACCTAATTGGTCATCCAATGACACAAACACACCTATTGGATGCAAAAGATTGGTTAAAAACCCTAATTGGACAAGAATAAGCCTAGGGAGGACGAAAATGACCTAATTGATCATCCAATGACACAAACACACCTATTGGATGCACAAGATTGGTTAAAAACCCTAATTGGACAAGAATAAGCCTAGGGAGGACGAAAATGACCTAATTGATCATCCAATGACACAAACACACCTATTGGATGCACAAGATTGGTTAAAAACCCTAATTGGACAAGAATATGCCTAGGGAAGACGAAAATGACCTAAATGTTAATCCAATAACACAAATGAACTTATTGGACGCACAAGATTGGTTAAAAACCCTAATTGGACAAGAATAAGCCTAGGGAGGACGAAAATGACCTAATTGATCATCCAATGACACAAACACACCTATTGGATGCACAAGATTGGTTAAAAACCCTAGTTGAACAAGAATAAGCCTAGGGAGGACGAAAATGACCTAATTGATCATCCAATGACACAAATGAACTTATTGGATGCACAAGATTGGTTAAAAACCCTAATTGGACAAGAATAAGCCTAGGGAGGACGAAAATGACCTAATTGATCATCCAATGACACAAACACACCTATTGGATGCACAAGATTGGTTAAAAACCCTAACTGGACAAGAATATGCCTAGGGAGGACGAAAACGACCTAATTGATCATCCAATGACACAAACACACCTATTGGATGCACAAGATTGGTTAAAAACCATAATTGGACAAGAATATGCCTAGGAGGACGAATATGACCTAAATGTTAATCCAATAACACAAATGAACTTATTGGATGCACAAGATTGGTTAAAAACCCTAATTGGACAAGAATAAGCCTAGGGAGGACGAAAATGACCTAATTGATCATCCAATGACACAAACACACCTATTGGATGCACAAGATTGGTTAAAAACCCTAATTGGACAAGAATAAGCCTAGGGAGGACGAAAATGATCAATTAGGTCATTTTCGTCCTCCCTAGGCTTATTCTAATCCAATTAGGGTTTTTAACCAATCTTGTGCATCCAATAAGTTGAGTTGTGTCATTGGATTAACATTTAGGTCATTTTCGTCCTCCCTAGGCTTATTCTTGTCCAATTAGGGTTTTTAACCAATCTTGTGCATCCAATAGGTGTGTTTGTGTCATTGGATGATCAATTAGGTCATTTTCGTCCTCCCTAGGCTTATTCTTGTCCAATTAGGGTTTTTAACCAATCTTGTGCATCTAATAGGTGTGTTTGTGTCATTGGATGATCAATTAGGTCATATTCTTCGTCCCTAGGCTTATTCTTGTCCCATTAAGGTTTTTAACCAATCTTGTGCATCCGTTAAGTTTGTTTGTGTCATTGAATTAATATTTAGGTCATTTTCGTCCTCCCTAGGCATACTCTTGTCCAATTAGGGTTTTTAACCAATTTTGTGCATCCAATAGGTGTGTTTGTGTCATTGGATGATCAATTAGGTCATTTTCGTCCTCCCTAGGCTTATTCTTGTCCAATTAGGGTTTTTAACCAATCTTGTGCTTCCAATAGGTGTGTTTGTGTCATTAGATGATCAATTAGGTCATTTTCGTCCTCCCTAGGCTTATTCTTGTCCAATTAGGGTTTTTAACCAATCTTGTGCATCCAATAAGTTTATTTGTGTCATTGGATTAACATTTAGGTCATTTTCGTCCTCCCTAGGCATATTCTTGTCCAATTAGGGTTTTTAACCAATCTTGTGCATCCAATAAGTTCATTTGTGTCATTGGATGATCAATTAGGTCATTTTCGTCTTCTCTAGGCATATTCTTGTCCAATTAGGGTTTTTAACCAATCTTGTGCATCCAAAAGGTGTGTTTGTGTCATTGGATGATCAATTAGGTCATCTTCGTCCTCCCTAGGCTTATTCTTGTCCAATTAGGGTTTTTAACCAATCTTGTGCATTTAATAAGTTCATTTGTGTCATTGGATTAACATTTAGGTCATTTTCGTCCACCCTAGGCATATTCTTGTCCAATTAGGGTTTTTAACCAATCTTGTGCATCCAATAGGTGTGTTTGTGTCATTGGATGATCAATTAGGTCATTTTCGTCCTCCCTAGGCTTATTCTTGTCCAATTAGGGTTTTTAACCAATCTTGTGCATCCAATAGGTGTGTTTGTGTCATTGGATGATCAATTAGGTCATTTTCGTCCTCCCTAGGCTTATTCTTGTCCAATTAGGGTTTTTACACAATCTTGTGCATCCAATAGGTGTGTTGGTGTCATTGGATGATCAATTAGGTCATTTTCGTCTTCCCTAGGCTTATTCTTGTCCAATTAGGGGTTTTAACCAATCTTGTGCATCCAATAGGTTTGTTTGTTTCATTGGATGATCAATTAGGTCATTTTCGTCCTCCCTAGGCTTATTCTTCTCCAATTAGGGTTTTTAACCAATCTTGTGCATCCAATAGGTGTGTTTGTGTCATTGGATGATCAATTAGGTCATTTTCGTCCTTCCTAGGCTTATTCTTGTCCAATTAGGGTTTTTAACCAATCTTGTGCATCCAATATGTGTGTTTGTGTCATTGGATGATCAATTAGGTCATTTTCGTCCTCCCTAGGCTTATTCTTGTCCAATTAGGGTTTTTAACCAATCTTGTGCATTCAATAGGTGTGTTTGTGTCATTGGATGATCAATTAGGTCATTTTCGTCCTCCCTAGGCCTATTCTTGACCAATTAGGGTTTTTAACCAATCTTGTGCATCCAATAGGTGTGTTTGTGTCATTGGATGATCAATTAGGTCATTTTCGTCCTCCCTAGGCTTATTCTTGTCCAATTAGGGTTTTTAACCAATCTTGTGCATCCAATAGGTGTGTTTGCGTCATTAAATGATCAATTAGGTCATTTTCGTCCTCCCTAGGCATATTCTTGTCCAATTAGGGTTTTTAACCAATCTTGTGCATCCAATAGGTGTGTTTGTGTCATTGGATGATCAATTAGGTCATTTTCGTCCTCCCTAGGCTTATTCTTGTCCAATTAGGGTTTTTAACCAATCTTGTGCATCCAATAAGTTGAGTTGTGTCATTGGATTATCATTTAGGTCATTTTCGTCCTCCCTAGGCTTATTCTTGTCCAATTAGGGTCTTTAACCAATCTTGTGCATCCAATAGGTGTGTTTGTGTCATTGGATAATCAATTAGGTCATTTTCGTCCTCCCTAGG
Source organism: Cicer pinnatifidum (assembly GCA_037974775.1). Lineage (NCBI taxonomy): Eukaryota > Viridiplantae > Streptophyta > Magnoliopsida > Fabales > Fabaceae > Cicer > Cicer pinnatifidum. The sequence continues at coordinate 81,550 of JBBPBR010001161.1, read as the reverse complement.
CTTATTCTTGTCCAATTAGGGTTTTTAACCAATCTTGTGCATCCAATAGGTGTGTTTGTGTCATTGGATTAACATTTAGGTCATTTTCGTCCTCCCTAGCCATATTCTTGTCCAATTAGGGTTTTTAACCAATCTTGTGCATCCAATAAGTTTGTTTGTGTCATTGAATTAATATTTAGGTCATTTTCGTCCTCCCTAGGCATATTCATGTCCAATTAGGGTTTTTAACCAATCTTGTGCATCCAATAGGTGTGTTTGTGTCATTGGATGATCAATTAGGTCATTTTCGTCCTCCCTAGGCTTATTCTTGTCCAATTATGGTTTTTAACCAATCTTGTGCATCCAATAGGTGTGTTTGTGTCATTGGATGGTCAATTAGGTCATTTTCGTCCTCCCTAGGCATATTCTTGTCCTATTAGGGTTTTTAACCAATCTTGTGCATCCAATAGGTGTGTTTGTGTCATTGGATGATCAATTAGGTCATTTTCGTCCTCCCTAGGCTTATTCTTGTCCAATTAGGGTTTTTAACCAATCTTGTGCATCCAATAGGTGTGTTTGTGTCATTGGATGATCAATTAGGTCATTTTCGTCCTCCCTAGGCTTATTCTTGTCCAATTAGGGTTTTTAACCAATCTTTTGCATCCAATAGGTGTGTTTGTGTCATTGGATGACCAATTAGGTCATTTTCGTCCTCCCAAGGCATATTCTTGTCCAATTAGGGTTTTTAACCAATCTTGTGCATCCCATAGGTGTGTTTGTGGCAATGGATGATCAATTAGGTCATTTTCGTCCTCCCTAGGCTTATTCTTGTCCAATTAGGGTTTTTAACCAATCTTGTGCATCCAATAGGTGTGTTTGTGTCATTGGATGATCAATTAGGTCATTTTCGTCCTCCCTAGGCTTATTCTTGTCCAATTAGGGTTTTTAACCAATCTTGTGCATCCAATAGGTGTGTTTTTGTCATTGGATGATCAATTAGGTCATTTTCTTCCTCCCCAGGCTTATTCTTGTCCAATTAGGGTTTTTAACCAATCTTGTGCATCCAATAGGTGTGTTTGTGTCATTGGATGATCAATTAGGTCATTTTCGTCCTCCCTAGGCTTATTCTTGTCCAATTAGGGTTTTTAACCAATCTTGTGCATTAATAGGTGTGTTTGTGTCATTGGATGATCAATTAGGTCATTTTCGTCCTCCCTAGGCTTATTCTTGTCCAATTAGGGTTTTTAACCAATCTTGTGCATCCAATAGGTGTGTTTGTGTCATTGGATGATCAATTAGGTCATATTCGTCCTCCCTAGGCTTATTCTTGCCCAATTAGGGTTTTTAACCAATCTTGTGCATCCAATAAGTTCATTTGTGTCATTGGATTTACATTTAGGTCATTTTCGTCCTCCATAGGCATATTCTTGTCCAATTAGGGTTTTTAACCATTCTTGTGCTTCCAATAGGTGTGTTTGTGTCATTGGATGATCAATTAGGTCATTTTCGTCCCCACTAGCCTTATTCTTGTCCAATTAGGGTTTTTAACCAATCTTGTGCATCCAATAGGTGTGTTTGTGTCATTGGATGATCAATTAGGTCATTTTCGTCCTCCCTAGGCTTATTCTTGTCCAATTAGGGTTTTTAACCAATCTTGTGCATCCAATAACTTTGTTTGTGTCATTGAATTAATATTTAGGTCATTTTCGTCCTCCCTAGGCATATTCTTGTCCAATTAGGGTTTTTAACCAATCTTGTGCATCCAATAGGTGTGTTTGTGTCATTGGATGATCAATTAGGTCATTTTCGTCCTCCCTAGGCTTATTCTTGTCCAATTAGGGTTTTTAACCAATCTTGTTCATCCAATAGGTGTGTTTGTGTCAATGGATGATCAATTAGGTCGTTTTCGTCGTCCCTAGGCTTATTCATGTCCAATTAGGGTTTTTAACCAATCTTGTGCATCCAATAGGTGTGTTTGTGTCATTGGATGATCAATTAGGTCATTTTCGTCCTACCTAGACTTATTCTTGTCAAATTAGGGTTTTTAATCAATCTTGTGCATCCAATAACTTTGTTTGTGTCATTGAATTAATATTTAGGTCATTTTCGTCCTCCCTAGGCATATTCTTGTCCAATTAGGGTTTTTAACCAATCTTGTGCATCCAATAGGTGTGTTTGTGTCATTGGATGATCAATTAGGTCATTTTCGTCCTCCCTAGGCTTATTCTTGTCCAATTAGGGTTTTTAACCAATCTTGTGCATCCAATAAGTTGAGTTCTGTCATTGGATTAACATTTAGGTCATTTTCATTCTCCCTAGGCTTATTCTTGTCCAATTAGGGTTTTTAACCAATCTTGTGCATCCAATAAGTTCATTTGTGTCATTGGATTCACATTTATGTCATATTCGTCCTCCCTAGGCATATTCTTATCCAATTAGGGTTTTTAACCAATCTTGTGCATCCAATAAGTTTGTTTGTGTCATTGAATTAATACTTAGGTCATTTTCGTCCTCCCTAGACATATTCTTGTCCAATTAGGGTTTTTAACCAATCTTGTGCATCCAATAGGTGTGTTTGTGTCATTGGATGATCAATTAGGTCATTTTCGTCCTCCCTAGGCTTATTCTAGTCCAATTAGGGTTTTTAACCAATCTTGTGCATCCAATAAGTTCATTTGTGTCATTGGATGATCAATTAGGTCATTTTCGTCTTCTCTAGGCATATTCTTGTCCAATTAGGGTTTTTAACCAATCTTGTGCGTCCAATAAGTTCATTTGTGTCATTGGATTAACATTTAGGTCATTTTCGTCCACCCTAGGCATATTCTTGTCCAATTAGGGTTTTTAACCAATCTTGTGCATCCAATAGATGTGTTTGTGTCATTGGATGATCAATTAGGTAATTTTCGTCCTCCCTAGGCTTATTCTTGTCCAATTAGGGTTTTTAACCAATCTTGTGCATCCAATAGGTGTGTTTGTGTCATTGGATGATCAATTAGGTCATTTTCGTCCTCCCTAGGCTTATTCTTGTCCAATTAGGGTTATTAACCAATCTTGTGCATTCAATAGGTGTGTTTGTGTCATTGGATGATCAATTAGGTCATCTTCGTCCTCCCTAGGCTTATTCTTGTCCAATTAGGGTTTTTAACCAATCTTGTGCATTTAATAAGTTCATTTGTGTCATTGGATTAACATTTAGGTCATTTTCGTCCACCCTAGGCATATTCTTGTCCAATTAGGGTTTTTAACCAATCTTGTGCATCCAATAAGTTTATTTGTGTCATTGGATTAACATTTAGGTCATATTCGTCCTCCCTAGGCATATTCTTGTCCAATTAGGGTTTTTAACCAATCTTGTGTATCCAATAAGTTGAGTTGCGTCATTGGATTAACATTTAGGTCATTTTCGTCCTCCATAGGCTTATTCTTGTCCAATTAGGGTTTTTAACCAATCTTGTGCATCCAATAGGTGTGTTTGTGTCATTGGATGATCAATTAAGTCATTTTCGTCCTCCCTAGGCTTATTCTTGTCCAATTATGGTTTTTAACCAATCTTGTGCATCCAATAGGTGTGTTTGTGTCATTGGATGATCAATTAGGCCATCTTCGTCCTCCCTAGGCTTATTCTTGTCCAATTAGGGTTTTTAACCAATCTTGTGCATCCAATAAGTTCATTTGTGTCATTGGATGATCAATTAGGTCATTTTAGTCTTCTCTAGGCATATTCTTGTCCAATTAGGGTTTTTAACCAATCTTGTGCATCCAAAAGGTGTGTTTGTGTCACTGGATGATCAATTAGGTCATCTTCGTCCTCCCTAGGCTTATTCTTGTCCAATTAGGGTTTTTAACCAATCTTGTGCATCCAATAAGTTCATTTGTGTCATTGGATTAACATTTAGGTCATTTTCGTCCACCCTAGGCATATTCTTGTCCAATTAGGGTTTTTAACCAATCTTGTGCATCCAATTAGTTTATTTGTGTCATTGGATTAACATTTAGGTCATTTTCGACCTCCCTAAGCATATTATTGTCCAATTAGGACTTTTAACCAATCTTGTGTATCCAATAAGTTGAGTTGTGTCATTGGATTAACATTTAGGTCATTTTCGTCCTCCCTAGGCTTATTCTTGTCCAATTAGGGTTTTTAACCAATCTGGTGCATCCAATAGGTGTGTTTGTGTCATTGGATGATCAATTAGGTCATTTTCGTCCTCCCTAGGATTATTCTTGTCCAATTAGGGTTTTTATCCAATGTTGTGCATCCAATAAGTTCGTTTGTGTCATTGAATTAACATTTAGGTCATTTTCGTCTTCTCTAGGCATATTCTTCTCCAATTAGGGTTTTTAACCAATCTTTTGCATCCAAAAGGTGTGGTTGTGTCAATGGATGATCAATTAGGTCATCTTCGTCCTCCCTAGGCTTATTCTTGTCCAAATAGGGTTTTTAACCAATCTTGTGTATCCAATAAGTTCATTTGTGTCATTGGATTAACATTTAGGTCATTTTCGTCCACCCTAGGCATATTCTTGCCCAATTAGGGTTTTTAACCAATCTTGTGCATCCAATAGGTGTGTTTGTGTCATTGGATGATCAATTAGGTCATTTTCGTCCTCCCTAGGCTTATTCTAGTCCAATTAGGGTTTTTAACCAATCTTGTGCATCCAATAAGTTCATTTGTGTCATTGGATGATCAATTAGGTCATTTTCGTCTTCTCTAGGCATATTCTTGTCCATTTAGGGTTTTTAACCAATCTTGTGCGTCCAATAAGTTCATTTGTGTCATTGGATTAACATTTAGGTCATTTTCGTCCACTCTAGGCATATTCTTGTCCAATTAGGGTTTTTAACCAATCTTGTGCATCCAATAGATGTGTTTGTGTCATTGGATGAACAATTAGGTAATTTTCGTCCTCCCTAGGCTTATTCTTGTCCAATTATGGTTTTTAACAAATCTTGTGCATCCAATAGGTGTGTTTGTGTCATTGGATGATCAATTAGGTCATTTTCGTCCTCCCTAGGCTTATTCTTGTCCAATTTGGGTTTTTAACCAATCTTGTGCATTAAATAGGTGTGTTTGTGTCATTGGATGATCAATTAGGTCATCTTCGTCCTCCCTAGGCTTATTCTTGTCCAATTAGGGTTTTTAACCAATCTTGTGCATCCAATAAGTTCATTTGTGTCATTGGATGATCAATTAGGTCATTTTCGTCTTCTTTAGGCATATTCTTGTCCAATTAGAGTTTTTAAGCAATCTTGTGCATCCAATAAGTTCATTTGTGTCATTGGATTAACATTTAGGTCATTTTCGTCCACCCTAGGCATATTCTTGTCCAATTAGGGTTTTTAACCAATCTTGTGCATCCAATTAGTTTATTTATGTCATTGGATTAACATTTAGGTCATTTTCGACCTCCCTAAGCATATTCTTGTCCAATTAGGACTTTTAACCAATCTTGTGTATCCAATAAGTTGAGTTGTGTCATTGGATTAACATTTAGGTCATTTTCGTCCTCCCTAGGCTTATTCTTGTCCAATTAGGGTTTTTAACCAATCTGGTGCATCCAATAGGTGTGTTTGTGTCATTGGATGATCAATTAGGTCATTTTCGTCCTCCCTAGGATTATTCTTGTCCAATTAGGGTTTTTATCCAATGTTGTGCATCCAATAAGTTCGTTTGTGTCATTGAATTATCATTTAGGTCATTTTCGTCTTCTCTAGGCATATTCTTGTCCAATTAGGGTTTTTAACCAATCTTGTGCATCCAAAAGGAGTGTTTGTGTCAATGGATGATCAATTAGGTCATCTTCGTCCTCCCTAGGCTTATTCTTGTCCAAATAGGGTTTTTAACCAATCTTGTGTATCCAATAAGTTCATTTGTGTCATTGGATTAACATTTAGGTCATTTTCGTCCACCCTAGGCATATTCTTGCCCAATTAGGGTTTTTAACCAATCTTGTGCATCCAATAGGTGTGTTTGTGTCATTGGATGATCAATTAGGTCATTTTCGTCCTCCCTAGGCTTATTCTAGTCCAATTAGGGTTTTTAACCAATCTTGTGCATCCAATAAGTTCATTTGTGTCATTGGATGATCAATTAGGTCATTTTCGTCTTCTCTAGGCATATTCTTGTCCAATTAGGGTTTTTAACCAATCTTGTGCGTCCAATAAGTTCATTTGTGTCATTGGATTAACATTTAGGTCATTTTCGTCCACCCTAGGCATATTCTTGTCCAATTAGGGTTTTTAACCAATCTTGTGCATCCAATAGATGTGTTTGTGTCATTGGATGATCAATTAGGTAATTTTCGTCCTCCCTAGGCTTATTCTTGTCCAATTAGGGTTTTTAACCAATCTTGTGCATCCAATAGGTGTGTTTGTGTCATTGGATGATCAATTAGGTCATTTTCGTCCTCCCTAGGCTTATTCTTGTCCAATTAGGGTTATTAACCAATCTTGTGCATTCAATAGGTGTGTTTGTGTCATTGGATGATCAATTAGGTCATCTTCGTCCTCCCTAGGCTTATTCTTGTCCAATTAGGGTTTTTAACCAATCTTGTGCATTTAATAAGTTCATTTGTGTCATTGGATTAACATTTAGGTCATTTTCGTCCACCCTAGGCATATTCTTGTCCAATTAGGGTTTTTAACCAATCTTGTGCATCCAATAAGTTTATTTGTGTCATTGGATTAACATTTAGGTCATATTCGTCCTCCCTAGGCATATTCTTGTCCAATTAGGGTTTTTAACCAATCTTGTGTATCCAATAAGTTGAGTTGCGTCATTGGATTAACATTTAGGTCATTTTCGTCCTCCATAGGCTTATTCTTGTCCAATTAGGGTTTTTAACCAATCTTGTGCATCCAATAGGTGTGTTTGTGTCATTGGATGATCAATTAAGTCATTTTCGTCCTCCCTAGGCTTATTCTTGTCCAATTATGGTTTTTAACCAATCTTGTGCATCCAATAGGTGTGTTTGTGTCATTGGATGATCAATTAGGCCATCTTCGTCCTCCCTAGGCTTATTCTTGTCCAATTAGGGTTTTTAACCAATCTTGTGCATCCAATAAGTTCATTTGTGTCATTGGATGATCAATTAGGTCATTTTAGTCTTCTCTAGGCATATTCTTGTCCAATTAGGGTTTTTAACCAATCTTGTGCATCCAAAAGGTGTGTTTGTGTCACTGGATGATCAATTAGGTCATCTTCGTCCTCCCTAGGCTTATTCTTGTCCAATTAGGGTTTTTAACCAATCTTGTGCATCCAATAAGTTCATTTGTGTCATTGGATTAACATTTAGGTCATTTTCGTCCACCCTAGGCATATTCTTGTCCAATTAGGGTTTTTAACCAATCTTGTGCATCCAATTAGTTTATTTGTGTCATTGGATTAACATTTAGGTCATTTTCGACCTCCTTAAGCATATTCTTGTCCAATTAGGACTTTTAACCAATCTTGTGTATCCAATAAGTTGAGTTGTGTCATTGGATTAACATTTAGGTCATTTTCGTCCTCCCTAGGCTTATTCTTGTCCAATTAGGGTTTTTAACCAATCTGGTGCATCCAATAGGTGTGTTTGTGTCATTGGATGATCAATTAGGTCATTTTCGTCCTCCCTAGGATTATTCTTGTCCAATTAGGGTTTTTATCCAATGTTGTGCATCCAATAAGTTCGTTTGTGTCATTGAATTAACATTTAGGTCATTTTCGTCTTCTCTAGGCATATTCTTGTCCAATTAGGGTTTTTAACCAATCTTGTGCATCCAAAAGGTGTGTTTGTGTCATTGGATGATCAATTAGGTCATCTTCGTCCTTCCTAGGCTTATTCTTGTCCAATTAGGGTTTTTACCCAATCTTGTGTATCCAATAAGTTCATTTGTGTCATTGGATTAACATTTAGGTCATTTTCGTCCACCCTAGGCATATTCTTGTCCAATTAGGGTTTTTATCCAATCTTGTGCATCCAATAAGTTCATTTGTGTCATTGGATGATCAATTAGGTCATTTTCGTCCACCCTAGGCATATTCTTGTCCAATTAGGGTTTTTAACCAATCTTGTGCATCCAATAGGTGTGTTTGTGTCATTGGATAATCAATTAGGTCATTTTCGTCCTCCCTAGGCTTATTCTTGTCCAATTAGGGTTTTTAACCAATCTTGTGCATCCAATAAGTTCATTTGTGTCATTGGATGATCAATTAGGTCACTTTCGTCCTCCCTAGGCTTATTCTTGTCCAATTAGGGTTTTTAACCAATCTTGTGCATCCAATAAGTTGAGTTGTGTCATTGGATTAACATTTAGGTCATTTTCGTCCTCCCTAGGCTTATTCTTGTCCAATTAGGGTTTTTAACCAATCTTGTGGATCCAATAAGTTGAGTTGTGTCATTGGATTAACATTTAGGTCATTATCGTCCTCCCTAGGCTTATTCTTGTCCAATTAGGGTTTTTAACCAATCTTGTGCATCCAATAGGTGTGTTTGTGTCATTGGATGATCAATTAGGTCATTTTCGTCCTCCCTAGGCTTATTCTTGTCCAATTAGGGTTTTTAACCAATCTTGTGCAACCAATAGGTGTTTAACCAATCTTGTGCATCCAATAGGTGTGTTTGTGGCAATAGATGATCAATTAGGTCGTTTTCGTCCTCCCTAGGCTTATTCTTGTCCAATTAGGGTTTTTAACCAATCTTGTGCATCCAATAGGTGTGTTTGTGTCATTGGATGATCAATTAGGTCTTTTTCGTCCTCCCTAGGCTTATTCTTGTCCAATTAGGGTTTTTAACCAATCTTGTGCATCCAATAGGTTTGTTTGGGACATTGGATGATCAATTAGGTCATTTACGTCCTCCCTAGGCTTATTCTTGTCCAATTAAGGTTTTTAACCAATCTTGTGCATCCATTAACTTTGTTTGTGTCATTGAATTAATATTTAGGTCATTTTCGTCATCCCTAGGCATATTCTTGTCCAATTAGGGTTTTTAACCAATCTTGTGCATCTAATAGGTGTGTTTGTGTCATTGGATGATCAATTAGGTCATTTTCGTCCTCCCTAGGCTTATTCTTGTCCAATTAGGGTTTTTAACCAATCTTGTGCATCCAATAGGTGTGTTTGTGTCATTGGATGATCAATTAGGTCATTTTCGTCCTCCCTAGGCTTATTCTTGTCCAATTAGGGTTTTTAACCAATCTTGTGCATCCAATAAGTTGAGTTGTGTCATTGGATTAACATTAAGGTCATTTTCATTCTCCCTAGGCTTATTCTTGTCCAATTAGGGTTTTTAACCAATCTTGTGCATCCAATAGGTGTGTTTGTGTCATTGGATGATCAATTAGGTCATTTTCGTCCTCCCTAGGCTTATTCTTGTCCAATTAGGGTTTTTAACCAATCTTGTGCATCCAATAGGTGTGTTTGTGTCATTGGATGATCAATTAGGTCATTTTCGTCCTCCCTAGGCTTATTCTTGTCCAATTAGGGTTTTTAACCAATCTTGTGCATCCAATAGGTGTGTTTGTGTCATTGGATGATCAATTAGGTCATTTTCACCCTCCATAGGCATATTCTTGTCCAATTAGGGATTTTAACCAATCTTGTGCATCCAATAGGTGTGTTTGTGTCATTGGATGATCAATTAGGTCATTTTCGTCCTCCTTAGGCTTATTCTTGTCCAATTAGGGTTTTTAACCAATCTTGTGCATCCAATAGGTGTGTTTGTGTCATTGGATGATCAATTAGGTCATTTTCGTCCTCCCTAGGCTTATTCTTGTCCAATTAGGGTTTTTAACCAATCGTGTGCATCCAATAACTTTGTTTGTGTCATTGAATTAATATTTAGGTCATTTTCCTCCTCCCTAGGCATATTCTTGTCCAATTAGGGTTTTTAACCAATCTTGTGCATCCAATAGGTGTGTTTGTGTCATTGGATGATCAATTAGGTCATTTTCGTCCTCCCTAGGCTTATTCTTGTCCAATTAGGGTTTTTAACCAATCTTGTGCATCCAATAAGTTCATTTCTGTCATTGGATTAACATTTAGGTCATTTTTGTCCTTCCTAGGCATATTCTTGTCCAATTAGGGTTTTTAACCAATCTAGTGCTTCCAATAGGTGTGTTTGTGACATTGGATGATCAATTAGGTCATTTTCGTCCTCCCTAGGCATATTCTTGTCCAATTAGGGTTTTTAACCAATCTTGTGCATCCAATAAGTTCATTTGTGTCATTGGATGATCAATTAGGTCATTTTCGTCCTCCCTAGGCTTATTCTTGTCCAATTAGGGTTTTTAACCAATCTTGTGCATCCAATAGGTCTGTTTGTGTCATTGAATGATCAATTAGGTTATTTTCGTCCTCCCTAAGCTTATTCTTGTCCAATTAGGGTTTTTAACCAATCTTGTGCAGCCAATAAGTTTGTTTGTGTCATTGGATTAACATTTAGGTCATTTTCGTCCTCCCTAGGCATATTGTTGTCCAATTAGGGTTTTTAACCAATCTTGTGCATCCAATAGGTGTGTTTGTGTCATAGGATGATCAATAAGGTCATTTTCGTCCTCCCTAGGCTTATTCTTGTCCAATTAGGGTTTTTAACCAATCTTGTGCATCCAATAAGTTCATTTGTGTCATTGGATGATCAATTAGGTCATTTTCGTCCTCCCTAGGCTTATTCTTGTCCAATTAGGGTTTTTAACCAATCTTGTGCATTCAATAGGTGTGTTTGTGTCATTGGATGATCAATTAGGTCATCTTCGTCCTCCCTAGGCTTATTCTTGTCCAATTAGGGTTTTTAACCAATCTTGTGCATCCAATAAGTTCATTTGTGTCATTGGATGATCAATTAGGTCATTTTCGTCTTCTTTAGGCATATTCTTGTCCAATTAGGGTTTTTAACCAATCTTGTGCATCCAATAAGTTCATTTGTGTCATTGGATTAACATTTAGGTCATTTTCGTCCACCCTAGGCATATTCTTGTCCAATTAGGGTTTTTAACCAATCTTTTGCATCCAATAAGTTTATTTGTGTCATTGGATTAACATTTAGGTCATATTCGTCCTCCCTAGGTATATTCTTGTCCAATTAGGGTTTTTAACCAATCTTGTGTATCCAATAAGTTGAGTTGCGTCATTGGATTAACATTTAGGTCATTTTCGTCCTCCATAGGCTTATTCTTGTCCAATTAGGGTTTTTAACCAATCTTGTGCATCCAATAGGTGTGTTTGTGTCATTGGATGATCAATTAAGTCATTTTCGTCCTCCCTAGGCTTATTCTTGTCCAATTATGGTTTTTAACCAATCTTGTGCATCCAATAGGTGTGTTTGTGTCATTGGATGATCAATTAGGCCATCTTCGTCCTCCCTAGGCTTATTCTTGTCCAATTAGGGTTTTTAACCAATCTTGTGCATCCAATAAGTTCATTTGTGTCATTGGATGATCAATTAGGTCATTTTAGTCTTCTCTAGGCATATTCTTGTCCAATTAGGGTTTTTAACCAATCTTGTGCATCCAAAAGGTGTGTTTGTGTCACTGGATGATCAATTAGGTCATCTTCGTCCTCCCTAGGCTTATTCTTGTCCAATTAGGGTTTTTAACCAATCTTGTGCATCCAATAAGTTCATTTGTGTCATTGGATTAACATTTAGGTCATTTTCGTCCACCCTAGGCATATTCTTGTCCAATTAGGGTTTTTAACCAATCTTGTGCATCCAATTAGTTTATTTGTGTTATTGGATTAACATTTAGGTCATTTTCGACCTCCCTAAGCATATTCTTGTCCAATTAGGACTTTTAACCAATCTTGTGTATCCAATAAGTTTAGTTGTGTCATTGGATTAACATTTAGGTCATTTTCGTCCTCCCTAGGCTTATTCTTGTCCAATTAGGGTTTTTAACCAATCTGGTGCATCCAATAGGTGTGTTTGTGTCATTGGATGATCAATTAGGTCATTTTCGTCCTCCCTAGGATTATTCTTGTCCAATTAGGGTTTTTATCCAATGTTGTGCATCCAATAAGTTCGTTTGTGTCATTGAATTAACATTTAGGTCATTTTCGTCTTCTCTAGGCATATTCTTGTCCAATTAGGGTTTTTAACCAATCTTGTGCATCCAAAAGGTGTGTTTGTGTCAATGGATGATCAATTAGGTCATCTTCGTCCTCCCTAGGCTTATTCTTGTCCAAATAGGGTTTTTAACCAATCTTGTGTATCCAATAAGTTCATTTGTGTCATTGGATTAACATTTAGGTCATTTTCGTCCACCCTAGGCATATTCTTGCCCAATTAGGGTTTTTAACCAATCTTGTGCATCCAATAGGTGTGTTTGTGTCATTGGATGATCAATTAGGTTATTTTCGTCCTCCCTAGGCTTATTATAGTCCAATTAGGGTTTTTAACCAATCTTGTGCATCCAATAAGTTCATTTGTGTCATTGGATGATCAATTAGGTCATTTTCGTCTTCTCTAGGCATATTCTTGTCCAATTAGGGTTTTTAACCAATCTTGTGCGTCCAATAAGTTCATTTGTGTCATTGGGTTAACATTTAGGTCATTTTCGTCCACCCTAGGCATATTCTTGTCCAATTAGGGTTTTAACCAATCTTGTGCATCCAATAGATGTGTTTGTGTCATTGGATGATCAATTAGGTAATTTTCGTCCTCCCTAGGCTTATTCTTGTCCAATTAGGGTTTTTAACCAATCTTGTGCATCCAATAGGTGTGTTTGTGTCATTGGATGATCAATTAGGTCATTTTCGTCCTCCCTAGGCTTATTCTTGTCCAATTAGGGTTTTTAACCAATCTTGTGCATTCAATAGGTGTGTTTGTGTCATTGGATGATCAATTAGGTCATCTTCGTCCTCCCTAGGCTTATTCTTGTCCAATTAGGGTTTTTAACCAATCTTGTGCATCCAATAAGTTCATTTGTGTCATTGGATGATCAATTAGGTCATTTTCGTCTTCTTTAGGCATATTCTTGTCCAATTAAGGTTTTTAAGCAATCTTGTGCATCCAATAAGTTCATTTGTGTCATTGGATTAACATTTAGGTCATTTTCGTCCACCCTAGGCATATTCTTGTCCAATTAGGGTTTTTAACCAATCTTGTGCATCCAATTAGTTTATTTGTGTCATTAGATTAACATTTAGGTCATTTTCGTCCTCCCTAGGCTTATTCTTGTCCAATTAGGGTTTTTAACCAATCTGGTGCATCCAATAGGTGTGTTTGTGTCATTGGATGATCAATTAGGTCATTTTCGTCCTCCCTAGGATTATTCTTGTCCAATTAGGGTTTTTATCCACTGTTGTGCATCCAATAAGTTCGTTTGTGTCATTGAAATAACATTTAGGTCATTTTCGTCTTCTCTAGGCATATTCTTGTCCAATTAGGGTTTTTAACCAATCTTGAGCATCCAAAAGGTGTGTTTGTGTCAATGGATGATCAATTAGGTCATCTTCGTCCTCCCTAGGCTTATTCTTGTCCAAATAGGGTTTTTAACCAATCTTGTGTATCCAATAAGTTCATTTGTGTCATTGGATTAACATTTAGGTCATTTTCGTCCACCCTAGGCATATTCTTGCCCAATTAGGGTTTTTAACCAATCTTGTGCATCCAATAGGTGTGTTTGTGTTATTGGATGATCAATTAGGTCATTTTCGTCCTCCCTAGGCTTATTCTAGTCCAATTAGGGTTTTTAACCAATCTTGTGCATCCAATAAGTTCATTTGTGTCATTGGATGATCAATTAGGTCATTTTCGTCTTCTCTAGGCATATTCTTGTCCAATTAGGGTTTTTAACCAATCTTGTGCGTCCAATAAGTTCATTTGTGTCATTGGATTAACATTTAGGTCAGTTTCGTCCACCCTAGGCATATTCTTGTCCAATTAGGGTTTTTAACCAATCTTGTGCATCCAATAGATGTGTTTGTGTCATTGGATGATCAATTAGGTAATTTTCGTCCTCCCTAGGCTTATTCTTGTCCAATTAGGGTTTTTAACCAATCTTGTGCATCCAATAGGTGTGTTTGTGTCATTGGATGATCAATTAGGTCATTTTCGTCCTCCCTAGGCTTATTCTTGTCCAATTAGGGTTTTTAACCAATCTTGTGCAT
>JBBPBR010001161.1:0-62799 GCA_037974775.1 Cicer pinnatifidum | reverse complement strand
TTTTTAACCAATCTTGTGCATCCAATAGGTGTGTTTGTGTCATTGGATGATCAATTAGGTCATCTTCGTCCTCCCTAGGCTTATTCTTGTCCAATTAGGGTTTTTAACCAATCTTGTGCATCCAATAAGTTCAATTGTGTCATCGGATTAACATTTAGGTCATTTTCATCCACCCTAGGCATATTCTTGTCCAATTAGGGTTTTTAACCAATCTTGTGCATCCAATAGGTGTGTTTGTGTCATTGGATGATCCGTTAGGTCATTTTCGTCCTCCCTAGGCTTATTCTTGTCCAATTAGGGTTTTTAACCAATCTTGTGCATCCAATAGGTGTGTTTGTGTCATTGGATGATCAATTAGGTCATTTTAGTCCTCCCTAGGCTTATTCTTGTCCAATTAGGGTTTTTAACCAATCTTGTGCATCCAATAAGTTTATTTGTGTCATTGGATTAACATTTAGGTCATTTTCGTCCTCCCTAGGCATATTCTTGTCCAATTAGGGTTTTTAACCGATCTTGTGCATCCAATAAGTTCATTTGTGTCATTGGATGATCAATTAGGTCATTTTCGTCTTCTCTAGGCATATTCTTGTCCAATTAGGGTTTTTAACCAATCTTGTGCATCCAAAAGGTGTGTTTGTGTCATTGGATGATCAATTAGGTCATCTTCGTCCTCCCTAGGCTTATTCTTGTCCAATTAGGGTTTTTAACCAATCTTGTGCATTTAATAAGTTCATTTGTGTCATTGGATTAACATTTTGGTCATTTTCGTCCACCCTAGGCATATTCTTGTCCAATTAGGGTTTTTAACCAATCTTGTGCATCCAATAGGTGTGTTTGTGTCATTGGATGATCAATTAGGTCATTTTCGTCCTCCCTAGGGTTATTCTTGTCCAATTAGGGTTTTTAACCAATCTTGTGCATCCAATAAGTTCATTTGTGTCATTGGATGATCAATCAGGTCATTTTCGTCTTCTCTATTCATATTCTTGTCCAATTAGGGTTTTTAACCAATCTTGTGCATCCAAAAGGTGTGTTTGTGTCACTGGATGATCAATTAGGTCATCTTCGTCCTCCCTAGGCTTATTCTTGTCCAATTAGGGTTTTTAACTAATCTTGTGCATCCAATAAGTTCATTTGTGTCATTGGATTATCATTTAGGTCATTTTCGTCCACCCTAGGCATATTCTTGTCCAATTAGGGTTTTTAACCAATCTTGTGCATCCAATAGGTGTGTTTGTGTCATTGGATGATCAATTAGGTCATCTTCGTCCTCCCTAGGCTTATTCTTGTCCAATTAGGGTTTTTAACCAATCTTGTGCATCCAATAGGTGTGTTTGTGTCATTGGATGATCAATTAGGTCATTTTCGTCCTCCCTAGGCTTATTCTTGTCCAATTAGGGTTTTTAACCAATCTTGTGCATCCAATAGGTGTGTTTGTGTCATTGGATGATCAATTAGGTCATTTTCGTCCTCCCTAGGCTTATTCTTGTCCAATTAGGGTTTTTAACCAATCTTGTGCATCCAATAGGTGTGTTTGTGTCATTGGATGATCAATTTGCTCATTTTCGTCCTCCCTAGGCTTATTCTTGTCCAATTAGGGTTTTTAACCAATCTTGTGCATCCAATAAGTTTGTTTGTGTCATTGAATTAATATTTAGTTCATTTTCGTCCTCCCTAGGCATCATCTTGTCCAATTAGGGTTTTTAACCAATCTTGTGCATCCAATAGGTGTGTTTGTGTCATTGGATGATCAATTAGGTCATTTTCGTCCTCCCTAGGCTTATTCTTGTCCAATTAGGGTTTTTAACCAATCTTGTGCATTCAATAGGTGTGTTTGTGCCATTGGATGATCAATTAGGTCATTTTCGTCCTCCCTAGGCTTATTCTTGTCCAATTAGGGTTTTTAACCAATCTTGTGCATCCGATAAGTTTGTTTGTGTCATTGAATTAATATTTAGGTCATGTTCGTCCTCCCTAGGCATATTCTTGTCCAATTAGGGTTTTTAACCAATCTTGTGCATCCAATAGGTGTGTTTGTGTCATTGGATGATCAATTAGGTCATTTTCGTCCTCCCTAGGCTTATTCTAGTCCAATTAGGGTTTTTAACCAATCTTGTGCATCCAATAAGTTGAGTTGTGTCATTGGATTAACATTTACGTCATTTTCGTCATCCCTAGGCTTATTCTTGTCCAATTAGGGTTTTTAACCAATCTTGTGCATCCAATAGGTGTGTTTGTGTCATTGGATGATCAATTAGGTCATTTTCGTCCTCCCTAGGCTTATTCTTGTCCAATTAGGGTTTTTAACCAATCTTGTGCATCCGATAAGTTTGTTTGTGTCATTAAATTAATATTTAGGTCATTTTCGTCCTCCCTACTCATATTCTTGTCCAATTGGGGTTTTTAACCAATCTTGTGCATCCAATAGGTGTGTTTGTGTCATTGGATGATCAATTAGGTCATTTTCGTCCTCCCTAGGCTTATTCTTGTCCAATTAGGGTTTTTAACCAATCTTGTGCATCCAATAGGTGTGTTTGTGTCATTGGATGATCAATTAGGTCATTTTCGTCCTCCCTAGGCTTATTCTTGTCCAATTAGGGTTTTTAACCAATCTTGTGCATCCAATAGGTGTGTTTGTGTCATTGGATGATCAATTAGGTCATTTTTGTCCTCCCTAGGCTTATTTTTGTCCAATTAGTGTTTTTAACCAATCTTGTGCATCCAATAAGTTCATTTGTGTCATTGGATGATCAATTAGGTCATTTTCATCCTCCCTAGGCATATTCATGTCCAACTATGGTTTTTAACCAATCTTGTGCATCCAATAGGTGTGTTTGTGTGATTGGATGATCAATTAGGTCATTTTCGTCCTCCCTAGGCTTATTCTTGTCCAATTAGGGTTTTTAACCAATCTTGTGCATCCAATAGGTGTGTTTGTGTCATTGGATGATCAATTAGGTCATTTTCGTCCTCCCTAGGCTTATTCTTGTCCAATTAGGGTTTTTAACCAATCTTGTGCATCCAATAGGTGTGTTTGTGTCATTGGATGATCAATTAGGTCATTTTTATCCTCCCTAGGCTTATTCTTGTCCAATTAGGATTTTTAACCAATCTTGTGCATCCAATAGGTGTGTTTGTGTCATTGGATGATCAATTAGGTAATTTTCGTCCTCCCTAGGCTTATTCTTGTCCAATTAGGGTTTTTAACCAATCTTGTGCATCCAATAGGTGTGTTTGTGTCATTGGATGATCAATTAGGTCATTTTCGTCCTCCCTAGGCTTATTCTTGTCCAATTAGGGTTTTTAACCGATCTTGTGCATCCAATAGCTGTGTTTGTGTCAATTGATGATCAATTAGGTCATTTTCGTCCTCCCTAGGCATATTCTGGTCCAATTAGGGTTTTTAACCAATCTTGTGCATCCAATAGGTGTGTTTGTGTCATTGGATGATCAATTAGGTTATTTTCGTCCTCCCTAGGCTTATTCTTGTCCAATTAGGGTTTTTAACCAATCTTGTGCATCCAATAGGTGTGTTTGTGTCATTGGATGATCAATTAGGTCATTTTCGTCCTCCCTAGGCTTATTCTTGTCCAATTAGGGTTTTTAACCAATCTTGTGCATCCAATAGGTGTGTTTGTGTCATTGTATTAACATTTAGGTCATTTTCGTCCTCCCTAGGCGTATTCTTGTCCAATTAGGGTTTTTAACCAATCTTGTGCATCCAATAAGTTTGTTTGTGTCATTGAATTAATATTTAGGTCATTTTCGTCCTCCCTAGGCATATTCTTGTCCAATTAGGGTTTTTAACCAATCTTGTGCGTCCAATAGGTGTGTTTGTATCATTGGATGATCAATTAGGTCATTTTCGTCCTCCCTAGGATTATTCTTCTCCAATTAGGGTTTTTAACCAATCTTGTGCATCCAATAGTTGTGTTTGTGGCAATGGATGATCAATTAGCTCATTTTCGTCCTCCCTAGGCTTATTCTTGTCCAATTAGGGTTTTTAACCAATCTTGTGCATCCAATAGGTGTGTTTGTGTCATTGGATGATCAATTAGGTCATTTTCGTCCTCCCTAGGCTTATTCTTGTCCAATTAGGGTTTTTAACCAATCTTGTGCATCCAATAAGTTTGTTTGTGTCATTGAATTAATATTTAGGTCATTTTGGTCCTCCCTAGGCATATTCTTGATATGATCTTACTAGTCATGGTTTACTATAAGGATCGTTCTAGGTTGGAAACTTACAAATTTGAGTGAAAATCCCGTAAAACTGCAGAATGCGATAAAAGGAGCTGTGAAACTTCGATTCGGCCGATTCCAAAACGAGGTGAAAGATGACGTTCTGAAACGCAAGTTAGGCTTTTGAATCACCGAAAACCAGTATATAGAACTCGAGATATGAATGCAGTTTACTGATCACGAAAATTGGAAGAATTGGGGGTATTAGGATTTGATGTAAAGGAAACTCAATATTATTATTCAGCAAAGAAACCAAGAACAAAATGGTGCCACAATCTAAGGATTGATAAACCAAGAAGAACGCCACAAGGATTAACAACCTTGATAAGTTCTAGATGAATTCTTTCAAGAACTCTAGAGAGCAAAGCCTCACAAAAACAATGTTCAAAAATCCGCCTTAAGAAAAATAAGGGTTTGCCTTTTATAATGGCAACTCCTAAAAAGTTCTCTAAATTTGGCCCAACTGAAATTTTAACAGTTACACCCAAATTTCTTATTAATTTAGTCTATTAATTTAAGTAAAACTAATATTAAAATTTGATAACACATAAATGCCGCCTTCATTCCTTAACTTCTTCAATTTGGGTTAAGCAATTGACAATCTTGGGCTTCAATTCTTCATGAGTTGTACTTGCTTCAAATAAAGTGGCTATCAAGTTATTTAGAACCTCCTTCGCCTTCTTTGACCTTGCTCTTGTCATTGGGGTTCCAAGACCTTGAATATCCTCTAGGCTTTCTTTGTTGGTTATGCATTTTATGTCCTCATCACTAGGCATATTCTTGTCCAATTAGGGTTTTTAACCAATCTTGTGCATCTAATAGGTGTGTTTGTGTCATTGGATGATCAATTAGGTCATTTTCGTCCTTTCTAGGCTTATTCTTGTCCAATTAGGGTTTTTAACCAATCTTGTGCATCCAATAGGTGTGTTTGTGTCATTGGATGATCAATTAGGTCATTTTCGTCCTCCCTAGGCTTATTCTTGTCCAATTAGGGTTTTTAACCAATCTTGTGCATCCAATAAGTTGAGTTGTGTCATTGGATTAACATTTAGGTCATTTTCGTCCTCCCTAGGCTTATTCTTGTCGAATTAGTGTTTTTAACCAATCTTGTGCATCCAATAGGTGTGTTTGTGTCATTGGATGATCAATTAGGTCATTTTCGTCCTCCCTAGGCTTATTCTTGTCCAATTAGGGTTTTTAACCAATCTTGTGCATTCAATAGGCGTGTTTGTGTCATTGGATGATCAATTAGGTCATTTTCGTCCTCCCTAGGCTTATTCTTGTCCAATTATGGTTTTTAACCAATCTTGTGCATCCAATAGGTGTGTTTGTGTCATTGGATGATCAATTAGGTCATTTTCGTCCTCCCTAGGGTTATTCTTGTCCAATTAGGGTTTTTAACCAATCTTGTGCATCCAATAAGTTCATTTGTGTCATTGGATGATCAATTAGGTCATTTTCGTCTTCTCTATTCATATTCTTGTCCAATTAGGGTTTTTAACCAATCTTGTGCATCCAAAAGGTGTGTTTGTGTCACTGGATGATCAATTAGGTCATCTTCGTCCTCCCTAGGCTTATTCTTGTCCAATTAGGGTTTTTAACTAATCTTGTGCATCCAATAAGTTCATTTGTGTCATTGGATTAACATTTAGGTCATTTTCATCCACCCTAGGCATATTCTTGTCCAATTAGGGTTTTTAACCAATCTTGTGCATCCAATAGGTGTGTTTGTGTCATTGGATGATCAATTCGGTCATCTTCGTCCTCCCTAGGCTTATTCTTGTCCAATTAGGGTTTTTAACCAATCTTGTGCATTTAATAAGTTCATTTGTGTCATTGGATTAACATTTAGGTCATTTTCGTCCACCCTAGGCATATTCTTGTCCAATTAGGGTTTTTAACCAATCTTGTGCATCCAATAGGTGTGTTTGTGTCATTGGATGATCAATTAGGTAATCTTCGTCCTCCCTAGGCTTATTCTTGTCCAATTAGGGTTTTTAACCAATCTTGTGCATCCAATAAGTTCATTTGTGTCATTGGATTAACATTTAGGTCATTTTCGTCCACCCTAAGCATATTCTTGTCCAATTAGGGTTTTTAACCAATCTTGTGCATCCAATAGGTGTGTTTGTGTCATTGGATGATCAATTAGGTCATTTTCGTCCTCCCTAGGCTTATTCTTGTCCAATTAGGGTTTTTAACCAATCTTGTGCATCCAATAAGTTGAGTTGTGTCATTGATTTAACATTTAGGTCATTTTCGTCATCCCTAGGCTTATTCTTGTCCAATTAGGGTTTTTAACCAATCTTGTGCATCCAATAGGTGTGTTTGTGTCATTGGATGATCAATTAGGTCATTTTCGTCCTCCATAGGCTTATTCTTGTCAAATTAGGGTTTTTAACCAATCTTGTGCATCCAATAAGTTGAGTTGTGTCATTGGATTAACATTTAGGTCATTTTCGTCATCCCTAGGCTTATTCTTGTCCAATTAGGGTTTTTAACCAATCTTGTGCATCCAATAGGTGTATTTGTGTCATTGGATGATCAATTAGGTCATTTTCGTCCTCCCTAGGCTTATTCTTGTCCAATTAGGGTTTTTAACCAATCTTGTGCATCCAATAAGTTGAGTTGTGTCATTGGATTAACATTTAGGTCATTTTCGTCCTTCCTAGGCTTATTCTTGTCCAATTAGGGTTTTTAACCAATCTTGTGCATCCAATAAGTTCATTTGTGTCATTAGATTAACATTTAGGTCATTTTCGTCCACCCTAAGCATATTCTTGTCCAATTAGGGTTTTTAACCAATCTTGTGCATCCAATAGGTGTGTTTGTGTCATTGGATGATCAATTAGGTCATTTGCGTCCTTCCTAGCCTTATTCTTGTCAAATTAGGGTTTTTAACCAATCTTGTGCATCCAATAGGTGTGTTTGTGTCATTGGATGATCAATTAGGTCATTTTCATCCTCCATAGGCTTATTCTTGTCCAATTAGGGTTTTTAACCAATGTTGTGCATCCAATAAGTTCGTTTTTGTCATTGAATTAACATTTAGGTCATTTTCGTCTTCTCTAGGCATATTATTGTCCAATTAGGGTTTTTAACCAATCTTGTGCATCCAAAAGGTGTGTTTGTGTCATTGGATGATAAATTAGGTCATTTTCGTCCTCCCTAGGCTTATTCTTGTCCAATTAAGGTTTTTAACCAATCTTGTGCATCCAATAAGTTCAGTTGTGTCATTGGATTAACATTTAGGTCATTTTCGTCCACCCTAGGCATATTCTTGTCCAATTAGGGTTTTTAACCAATCTTGTGCATCCAATAGGTGTGTTTGTGTCATTGGATGATCAATTAGGTCATCTTCGTCCTCCCTAGGCTTATTCTTGTCCAATTAGGGTTTTTAACCAATCTTGTGCATCCAATAAGTTCATTTGTGTCATTGGATTAACATTTAGGTCATTTTCGTCCACCCTAAGCATATTCTTGTCCAATTAGGGTTTTTAACCAATCTTGTGCATCCAATAGGTGTGTTTGTGTCATTGGATGATCAATTAGGTCATTTGCGTCCTCCCAAGGCTTATTCTTGTCCAATTAGGGTTTTTAACCAATCTTGTGCATCCAATAGGTGTGTTTGTGTCATTGGATGATCCGTTAGGTCATTTTCGTCCTCCCTAGGCTTATTCTTGTCCAATTAGGGTTTTTAACCAATCTTGTGCATCCAATAGGTGTGTTTGTGTCATTGGATGATCAATTAGGTCATTTTAGTCCTCCCTAGGCTTATTCTTGTCCAATTAGGGTTTTTAACAAATCTTGTGCATCCAATAAGTTCATTTGTGTCATTGGATGATCAATTAGGTCATTTTCGTCCTCCCTAGGCATATTCTTGTACAACTAGGGTTTTTAACCAATCTTGTGCATCCAATAAGTTCATTTGTGTCATTGGATGATCAATTAGGTCATTTTCGTCCTCCCTAGGCTTATTTTTGTCCAACTAGGGTTTTTAACCAATCTTGTGCATCCAATAGGTGTGTTTGTGTCATTGGATGATCAATTAGGTCATTTTCGTCCTCCCTAGGCTTATTCTTGTCCAATTAGGGTTTTTAACCAATCTTGTGCATCCAATAGGTGTGTTTGTGTCATTGGATGATCAATTAGGTCATTTTTCGTCCTCCCTAAGCTTATTCTTGTCCAATTAGGGTTTTTAACCAATCTTATGCATCCAATAGGTGTGTTTGTGTCATTGGATGATCAATTAGGTCATTTTCGTCCTCCCTAGGCTTATTCTTGTCCAATTAGGGTTTTTAACCAATCTTGTGCATCCAATAGGTGTGTTTGTGTCATTGGATGATCAATTAGGTCATTTTCGTCCTCCCTAGGCTTATTCTTGTCCAATTAGGGTTTTTAACCAATCTTGTGCATCCAATAGGTGTGTTTGTGTCATTGGATGATCAATTAGGTCATTTTTGTCCTCCCTAGGCTTATTTTTGTCCAATTAGTGTTTTTAACCAATCTTGTGCATCCAATAAGTTCATTTGTGTCATTGGATGATCAATTAGGTCATTTTCATCCTCCCTAGGCATATTCATGTCCAACTATGGTTTTTAACCAATCTTGTGCATCCAATAGGTGTGTTTGTGTGATTGGATGATCAATTAGGTCATTTTCGTCCTCCCTAGGCTTATTCTTGTCCAATTAGGGTTTTTAACCAATCTTGTGCATCCAATAGGTGTGTTTGTGTCATTGGATGATCAATTAGGTCATTTTCGTCCTCCCTAGGCTTATTCTTGTCCAATTAGGGTTTTTAACCAATCTTGTGCATCCAATAGGTGTGTTTGTGTCATTGGATGATCAATTAGGTCATTTTTATCCTCCCTAGGCTTATTCTTGTCCAATTAGGATTTTTAACCAATCTTGTGCATCCAATAGGTGTGTTTGTGTCATTGGATGATCAATTAGGTCATTTTTATCCTCCCTAGGCTTATTCTTGTCCAATTAGGATTTTTAACCAATCTTGTGCATCCAATAGGTGTGTTTGTGTCATTGGATGATCTATTAGGTCATTTTCGTCCTCCCTAGGCTTATTCTTGTCCAATTAGGGTTTTTAACAAATCTTGTGCATCCAATAAGTTCATTTGTGTCATTGGATGATCAATTAGGTCATTTTCGTCCTCCCTAGGCATATTCTTGTACAACTAGGGTTTTTAACCAATCTTGTGCATCCAATAGGTGTGTTTGTGTCATTGGATGATCAATTAGGTCATTTTCGTCCTCCCTAGGCTTATTCTTGTCCAATTAGGGTTTTTAACCAATCTTGTGCATCCAATAGGTGTGTTTGTGTCATTGGATGATCAATTAGGTCATTTTCGTCCTCCCTAGGCTTATTCTTGCCCAATTAGGGTTTTTAACCAATCTTGTGCATACAATAAGTTGAGTTGTGTCATTGGATTAACATTTATGTCATTTTCGCCCTCCCTAGGCATATTCTTGTCCAATTAGGGTTTTTAACCAATCTTGTGCATCCAATAGGTGTGTTTGTGTCATTGGATGATCAATTAGGTCATTTTCGTCCTCCCTAGGCATATTCTTGTCTAACTAGGGTTTTTAACCAATCTTGTGCATCCAATAGGTGTGTTTGTGTCATTGGATGATTAATTAGGTCATTTTCGTCCTCCCTAGGCTTATTCTTGTCCAATTAGGGTTTTTAACCAATCTTGTGCATCCAATAGGTGTGTTTGTGTCCTTGGACGATCAATTAGGTCATTTTCGTCCTCCCTAGGCTTATTCTTGTCCAATTAGGGTTTTTAACCAATCTTGTGCATCCAATAGGTGTGTTTGTGTCATTGGATGATCAATTAGGTCATTTTTGTCCTCCCTAGGCTTATTCTTGTCCAATTAGGGTTTTTAACCAAGCTTGTGCATCCAATAGGTGTGTTTGTGTCATTGGATGATCAATTAGGTCATTTTCGTCCTCCCTAGGCTTATTCTTGTCCAATTAGGGTTTTTAACCAATCTTGTGCATCCAATAGGTGTGTTTGTGTCATTGACTGATCAATTAGGTCATTTTCGTCCTCCCTAGGCTTATTCTTGTCCAATTAGGGTTTTTAACTAATCTTGTGCATCCAATAAGTTCATTTGTGTCATTGGATGATCAATTAGGTCATTTTCGTCCTCCCTAGGCATATTCTTGTCCAACTAGGGTTTTTAACCAATCTTGTGCATCCAATAGGTGTGTTTGTGTCATTGGATGATCAATTAGGTCATTTTCGTCCTCCCTAGGCTTATTCTTGTCCAATTAGGGTTTTTAACCAATCTTGTGCATCCAATAGGTGTGTTTGTGTCATTAGATGATCAATTAGGTCATTTTCATCCTCCCTAGGCTTATTCTTGTCCAATTAGGGTTTTTAACCAATCTTGTGCATCCAACAAGTTTGTTTATGTCATTGAATTAATATTTAGGTCATTTTTGTCCTCCCTAGGCATATTCTTGTCCAATTAGGGTTTTTAACCAATCTTGTGCATCCAATAGGTGTGTTTGTGTCATTGGATGATCAATTAGGTCATTTTCGTCCTTTCTATGCTTATTCTTGTCCAATTAGGATTTTTAACCAATCTTGTGCATCCAATAAGTTCATTTCTGTCATTGGATGATCAATTAGGTCATTTTCGTCCTCCCTAGGCATATTCTTGTCCAACTAGGGTTTTAAACCAATCTTGTGCATCTAATAGGCGTATTTGTGTCATTGGATGATCAATTAGGTCATTTTCGTCCTCCCTAGGCTTATTCTTGTCCAATTAGGGTTTTTAACCAATCTTGTGCATCCAATAGGTGTGTTTGTGTCATTGGATGATCAATTAGGTCATTTTCGTCCTCCCTAGGCTTATTCTTGTCCAATTAGGGTTTTTAACCAATCTTGTGCATCCAATAAGTTTATTTGTGTCATTGGATTAACATTTAGGTCATTTTCGTCCTCCCTAGGCATATTATTGTCCAATTAGGGTTTTTAACCAATCTTGTGCATCCAATAGGTGTGTTTGTGTCATTGGATGATCAATTAGGTCATTTTCGTCCTTTCTATGCTTATTCTTGTCCAATTAGGGTTTTTAACCAATCTTGTGCATCCAATAAGTTCATTTGTGTCATTGGATGATCAATTAGGTCATTTTCGTCCTCCCTAGGCATATTCTTGACCAATTAGGGTTTTTAACCAATCTTGTGCATCCAATAGGTGTGTTTGTGTCATTGGATGATCAATTAGGTCATTTTCGTCCTCCCTAGGCTTATTCTTGTCCAATTAGGGTTTTTAACCAATCTTGTGCATCCAATAGGTGTGTTTGTGTCATTGGATGATCAATTAGGTCATTTTCGTCCTCCCTTGACTTATTCTTGTCAAATTAGGGTTTTTAACCAATCTTGTGCATCCAATAACTTTGTCAAATTAGGGTTTTTAACAAATCTTGTGCATCCAATAAGTTCATTTGTGTCATTGGATGATCAATTAGGTTATTTTCGTCCTCCCTAGGCTTATTCTTGACCAATTAGGGTTTTTAACCAATCTTGTGCATCCAATAGGTGTGTTTGTGTCATTGGATGATCAATTAGGTCATTTTCGTCCTCCCTAGGCTTATTCTTGTCCAATTAGGGTTTTTAACCAATCTTGTGCATCCAATAGGTGTGTTTGTGTCATTGGACGATCAATTAGGTTATTTTCGTCCTCCCAAGGCATATTCTTGTCCAATTAGGGTTTTTAACCAATCTTGTGCATCCAATAGGTGTGTTTGTGTCATTGGATGATCAATTAGGTCATTTTCGTCCTCCCTAGGCTTATTCTTGTCCAATTAGGGTTTTTAACCAATCTTGTGCATCCAATAGGTGTGTTTGTGTCTTTGGATGATCATTTAGGTCATTTTCGTCCTCCCTAGGCTTATTCTTGTCCAATTAGGGTTTTTAACCAATCTTGTGCATCCAATAGGTGTGTTTGTGTCATTGGATGATCAATTAGGTCATTTTCGTCATCCCTAGGCTTATTCTTGTCCAATTAGGATTTTTAACCAATCTTGTGCATCCAATAAGTTCATTTGTGTCATTGGATTAACATTTAGGTCATTTTCGTCCACCCTAGGCATATTCTTGTCCAATTAGGGTTTTTAACCAATCTTGTGCATCCAATAGGTGTGTTTGTGTCATTGGATGATCAATTAGGTCATTTTCGTCCTCCCTAGGGTTATTCTTGTCCAATTAGGGTTTTTAACCAATCTTGTGCATCCAATAAGTTCATTTGTGTCATTGGATGATCAATCAGGTCATTTTCGTCTTCTCTATTCATATTCTTGTCCAATTAGGGTTTTTAACCAATCTTGTGCATCCAATAGGTGTGTTTGTGTCATTGGATGATCAATTAGGTCATCTTCGTCCTCCCTAGGCTTATTCTTGTCCAATTAGGGTTTTTAACCAATCTTGTGCATCCAATAGGTGTGTTTGTGTCATTGGATGATCAATTAGGTCATTTTCGTCCCCCCTAGGCTTATTCTTGTCCAATTAGGGTTTTTAACCAATCTTGTGCATCCAATAAGTTTATTTGTGTCATCGGATTAACATTTAGGTCATTTTCGTCCTCCCTAGGCATATTCTTGTCCAATTAGGGTTTTTAAC
Source organism: Cicer pinnatifidum (assembly GCA_037974775.1). NCBI lineage: Eukaryota > Viridiplantae > Streptophyta > Magnoliopsida > Fabales > Fabaceae > Cicer > Cicer pinnatifidum. The sequence continues at coordinate 49,913 of JBBPBR010001161.1, read as the reverse complement.
CAATCTTGTGCATCCAAAAGGTGTGTTTGTGTCACTGAATGATCAATTAGGTCATCTTCGTCCTCCTTAGGCTTATTCTTGTCCAATTAGGGTTTTTAACCAATCTTGTGCATTTAATAAGTTCATTTGTGTCATTAGATTAACATTTAGGTCATTTTCGTCCACCCTAGGCATATTCTTGTCCAATTAGGGTTTTTAACCAATCTTGGGCATCCAATAGGTGTGTTTGTGTCATTGGATGATCAATTAGGTCATTTTTGTCCTCCCTAGGCTTATTCTTGTCCAATTAGGGTTTTTAACCAATCTTGTGCATCCAATAAGTTCATTTGTGTCATTGGATGATCAATCAGGTCATTTTCGTCTTCTCTATTCATATTCTTGTCCAATTAGGGTTTTTAACCAATCTTGTGCATCCAAAAGGTGTCTTTGTGTCACTGGATGATCAATTAGGTCATCTTCGTCCTCCCTAGGCTTATTCTTGTCCAATTAGGGTTTTTAACCAATCTTGTGCATTTAATAAGTTCATTTGTGTCATTAGATTAACATTTAGGTCATTTTCGTCCACCCTAGGCATATTCTTGTCCAATTAGGGTTTTTAACCAATCTTGTGCATCCAATAGGTGTGTTTGTGTCATTGGATGCTCAATTAGGTCATTTTCGTCCTCCCTAGGGTTATTCTTGTCCAATTAGGGTTTTTAACCAATCTTGTGCATCCAATAAGTTCATTTGTGTCATTGGATGATCAATCAGGTCATTTTCGTCTTCTCTATTCATATTCTTGTCCAATTAGGGTTTTTAACCAATCTTGTGCATCCAAAAGGTGTGTTTGTGTCACTGGATGATCAATTAGGTCATCTTCGTCCTCCCTAGGCTTATTCTTGTCCAATTAGGGTTTTTAACTAATCTTGTGCATCCAATAAGTTCATTTGTGTCATTGGATTATCATTTAGGTCATTTTCGTCCACCCTAGGCATATTCTTGTCCAATTAGGGTTTTTAACCAATCTTGTGCATCCAATAGGTGTGTTTGTGTCATTGGATGATCAATTAGGTCATCTTCGTCCTCCCTAGGCTTATTCTTGTCCAATTAGGGTTTTTAACCAATCTTGTGCATCCAATAGGTGTGTTTGTGTCATTGGATGATCAATTAGGTCATTTTCGTCCTCCCTAGGCTTATTCTTGTCCAATTAGGGTTTTTAACCAATCTTGTGCATCCAATAGGTGTGTTTGTGTCATTCGATGATCAATTAGATCATTTTCGTCCTCCCTAGGCTTATTCTTGTCCAATTAGGGTTTTTAACCAATCTTGTGCATCCAATAAGTTCATTAGTGTCATTGGATGATCAATTAGGTCATTTTCGTCCTCCCTAGGCATGTTCTTGTCCAACTAGGGTTTTTAACCAATCTTGTGCATCCAATAGGTGTGTTTGTGTCATTGGATGATCAGATAGGTCATTCTCGTCCTCCCTAGGTTTATTCTTGTCCAATTAGGGTTTTTAACCAATCTTGTGCATCCAATAAGTTGAGTTGTGTCATTGGATGATCAATTAGGTCATTTTCGTCCACCCTAGGCTTACTGTTGTCCAATTAGGGTTTTTAACCAATCTTGTGCATCCAATAAGTTCATTAGTGTCATTGGATGATCAATTAGGTCATTTTCGTCCTCCCTAGGCATGTTCTTGTCCAACTAGGGTTTTTAACCAATCTTGTGCATCCAATAGGTGTGTTTGTGTCATTGGATTATCAATTAGGTCATTTTCGTCCTCCCTAGGCATATTCTTGTCCAATTAGGGTTTTTAACCAATCTTCTGCATCCAATAGGTGTGTTTGTGTCATTGGATGATCAATTAGGTCATTTTCGTCGTACCTAGGCATATTCTTGTCCAGTTAGGGTTTTTAACCAATCTTGTGCATCCAATAGGTGTGTTTGTGTCATTGGATCATCAATTAGGTCATTTTCGTCCTCCCTAGGCTTATTCTTGTCCAATTAGGGTTTTTAACCAATCTTGTGCATCCAATAAGTTCATTAGTGTCATTGGATGATCAATTAGGTCATTTTCGTCCTCCCTAGGCATGTTCTTGTCCAACTAGGGTTTTTAACCAATCTTGTGCATCCAATAGGTGTGTTTGTGTCATCGGATGATCAATTAGGTCATTTTCGTCCTCCCTAGGCATATTCTTGTCCAATTAGGGTTTTTAACCAATCTTGTGCATCCAATAGGTGTGTTTGTGGCAATGGATGATCAATTAGGTCATTTTCGTCCTCCCTAGGCTTATTCTTGTCCAATTAGGGTTTTTAACCAATCTTGTGCATCCAATAGGTGTGTTTGTGGCAATGGATGATCAATTTGGTCATTTTCGTCCTCCTAGGCTTATTCTTGACCAATTAGGGTTTTTAACCAATCTTGTGCATCCAATAAGTTGAGTTGTGTCATTGGATTAGCATTTAGGTCATTTTCGTCCTCCCTAGGCTTATTCTTGACCAATTAGGGTTTTTAACAAATCTTGTGCATCCAATAAGTTCATTTGTGTCATTGGATTAACATTTAGGTCATTTTCGTTCTCCCTAGGCATATTCTTGTCCAATTAGGGTTTTTAACCAATCTTGTCCATCCAATAGGTGTGTTTGTGTCATTGGATGATCAATTAGGTCATTTTCGTCCTTTCTATGCTTATTCTTGTCCAATTAGGGTTTTTAACCAATCTTGTGCATCCAATAGGTGTGTTTGTGTCATTGGATGATCAATTAGGTCATTTTCGTCCTCCCTAGGCTTATTCTTGTCCAATTAGGGTTTTTAACCAATCTTGTGCATCCAATAGGTGTGTTTGTGTCATTGGATGATCAATTAGGTCATTTTCGTCCTCCCTAGGCTTATTCTTGTCCAATTAGGGTTTTTAACAAATCGTGTGCATCCAATAAGTTCATTTGTGTCATTGGATGATCAATTAGGTCATTTTCGTCCTCCCTAGGCATATTCTTGTCCAACTAGGGTTTTTAACCAATCTTGTGCATCCAATAGGTGTGTTTGTGTCATTGGATGATCAATTAGGTCATTTTCGTCCTCCCTAGGCTTATTCTTGTCCAATTAGGGTTTTTAACCAATCTTGTGCATCCAATAGGTGTGTTTGTGTCATTGGATGATCAATTAGGTCATTTTCGTCCTCCCTAGGCTTATTCTTGTCCAATTAGAGTTTTTAACCAATCTTGTGCATCCAATAGGTGTGTTTGTGTAATTGGATGATCAATTAGGTCATTTTCGTCCTCCCTAGGCTTATTCTTGTCCAATTAGGGTTTTTAACCAATCTTGTGCATCCAATAAGTTTATTTGTGTCATTGGATTAACATTTAGGTCATTTTCGTCCTCCCTAGGCATATTCTTGTCCAATTAGGGTTTTTAACCGATCTTGTGCATCCAATAAGTTCATTTGTGTCATTGGATGATCAATTAGGTCATTTTCGTCTTCTCTAGGCATATTCTTGTCCAATTAGGGTTTTTAACCAATCTTGTGCATCCAAAAGGTGTGTTTGTGTCATTGGATGATCAATTAGGTCATCTTCGTCCTCCCTAGGCTTATTCTTGTCCAATTAGGGTTTTTAACCAATCTTGTGCATTTAATAAGTTCATTTGTGTCATTGGATTAACATTTAGGTCATTTTCGTCCACCCTAGGCACATTCTTGTCCAATTAGGGTTTTTAACCAATCTTGTGCGTCCAATAGGTGTGTTTGTGTCATTGGATGATCAATTAGGTCATTTTCGTCCTCCCTAGGGTTATTCTTGTCCAATTAGGGTTTTTAACCAATCTTGTGCATCCAATAAGTTCATTTGTGTCATTGGATGATCAATCAGGTCATTTTCGTCTTCTCTATTCATATTCTTGTCCAATTAGGGTTTTTAACCAATCCTGTGCATCCAAAAGGTGTGTTTGTGTCACTGGATGATCAATTAGGTCATCTTCGTCCTCCCTAGGCTTATTCTTGTCCAATTAGGGTTTTTAACTAATCTTGTGCATCCAATAAGTTCATTTGTGTCATTGGATTAACATTTAGGTCATTTTCGTCCACCCTAGGCATATTCTTGTCCAATTAGAGTTTTTAACCAATCTTGTGCAGCCAATAGGTGTGTTTGTGTCATTGGATGATCAATTAGGTCATCTTCGTCCTCCCTAGGCTTATTCTTGTCCAATTAGGGTTTTTAACCAATCTTGTGCATCCAATAGGTGTGTTTGTGTCATTGGATGATCAATTAGGTCATTTTCGTCCTCCCTAGGCTTATTCTTGTCCAATTAGGGTTTTTAACCAATCTTGTGCATCCAATAAGTTTATTTGTGTCATTGGATTAACATTTAGGTCATTTTCGTCCTCCCTAGGCATATTCTTGTCCAATTAGGGTTTTTAACCGATCTTGTGCATCCAATAAGTTCATTTGTGTCATTGGATGATCAATTAGGTCATTTTCGTCTTCTTTAGGCATATTCTTGTCCAATTAGGGTTTTTAACCAATCTTGTGCATCCAAAAGGTGTGTTTGTGTCATTGGATGATCAATTAAGTCATCTTCGTCCTCCCTAGGCTTATTCTTGTCCAATTAGGGTTTTTAACCAATCTTGTGCATTTAATAAGTTCATTTGTGTCATTGGATTAACATTTAGGTCATTTTCGTCCACCCTAGGCATATTCTTGTCCAATTAGGGTTTTTAACCAATCTTGTGCATCCAATAGGTGTGTTTGTGTCATTGGATGATCAATTAGGTCATTTTCGTCCTCCCTAGGGTTATTCTTGTCCAATTAGGGTTTTTAACCAATCTTGTGCATCCAATAAGTTCATTTGTGTCATTGGATGATCAATCAGGTCATTTTCGTCTTCTCTTTTCATATTCTTGTCCAATTAGGGTTTTTAACCAATCTTGTGCATCCAAAAGGTGTGTTTGTGTCACTGGATGATCAATTAGGTCATCTTCGTCCTCCCTAGGCTTATTCTTGTCCAATTAGGGTTTTTAACCAATCTTGTGCATTTAATAAGTTCATTTGTGTCATTAGATTAACATTTAGGTCATTTTCGTCCACCCTAGGCATATTCTTGTCCAATTAGGGTTTTTAACCAATCTTGGGCATCCAATAGGTGTGTTTGTGTCATTGGATGATCAATTAGGTCATTTTTGTCCTCCCTAGGCTTATTCTTGTCCAATTAGGGTTTTTAACCAATCTTGTGCATCCAATAAGTTCATTTGTGTCATTGGATGATCAATCAGGTCATTTTCGTCTTCTCTATTCATATTCTTGTCCAATTAGGGTTTTTAACCAATCTTGTGCATCCAAAAGGTGTCTTTGTGTCACTGGATGATCAATTAGGTCATCTTCGTCCTCCCTAGGCTTATTCTTGTCCAATTAGGGTTTTTAACCAATCTTGTGCATTTAATAAGTTCATTTGTGTCATTAGATTAACATTTAGGTCATTTTCGTCCACCCTAGGCATATTCTTGTCCAATTAGGGTTTTTAACCAATCTTGTGCATCCAATAGGTGTGTTTGTGTCATTGGATGCTCAATTAGGTCATTTTCGTCCTCCCTAGGGTTATTCTTGTCCAATTAGGGTTTTTAACCAATCTTGTGCATCCAATAAGTTCATTTGTGTCATTGGATGATCAATCAGGTCATTTTCGTCTTCTCTATTCATATTCTTGTCCAATTAGGGTTTTTAACCAATCTTGTGCATCCAAAAGGTGTGTTTGTGTCACTGGATGATCAATTAGGTCATCTTCGTCCTCCCTAGGCTTATTCTTGTCCAATTAGGGTTTTTAACTAATCTTGTGCATCCAATAAGTTCATTTGTGTCATTGGATTATCATTTAGGTCATTTTCGTCCACCCTAGGCATATTCTTGTCCAATTAGGGTTTTTAACCAATCTTGTGCATCCAATAGGTGTGTTTGTGTCATTGGATGATCAATTAGGTCATCTTCGTCCTCCCTAGGCTTATTCTTGTCCAATTAGGGTTTTTAACCAATCTTGTGCATCCAATAGGTGTGTTTGTGTCATTGGATGATCAATTAGGTCATTTTCGTCCTCCCTAGGCTTATTCTTGTCCAATTAGGGTTTTTAACCAATCTTGTGCATCCAATAACTTTGTTTGTGTCATTGAATTAATTTTTAGGTCATTTTCCTCCTCCCTAGGCATATTCTTGTCCAATTAGGGTTTTTAACCAATCTTGTGCATCCAATAGGTGTGTTTGTGTCATTGGATGATCAATTAGGTCATTTTCGTCCTCCCTAGGCTTATTCTTGTCCAATTAGGGTTTTTAACCAATCTTGTGCATCCAATAAGTTCATTTCTGTCATTGGATTAACATTTAGGTCATTTTCGTCCTTCCTAGTCATATTCTTGTCCAATTAGGGTTTTTAACCAATCTTGTGCTTCCAATAGGTGTGTTTGTGACATTGGATGATCAATTAGGTCATTTTCGTCCTCCCTAAGCTTATTCTAGTCCAATTAGGGTTTTTAACCAATGTTGTGCATCCAATAGGTGTGTTTGTGTCATTGGATTAACATTTAGGTCATTTTCGTCCTCCCTAGGCTTGTTCTTGTCCAATTAGGGTTTTTAACCAATCTTGTGCATCCAATAGGTGTGTTTGTGTCATTGGATGATCAATTAGGTCATTTTCGTCCTCCCTAGGCTTATTCTTGTCCAATTAGGGTTTTTAACCAATCTTGTGCATCCAATGAGTTCATTTGTATCATTGAATGATCAATTAGGTCATTTTCGTCCTCCCTAGGAATATTCTTGTCCAATTAGGGTTTTTAACCAATCTTGTGCATCCAATAGGTGTGTTTGTGTCATTGGATGATCAATTAGGTCATTTTCGTCCTCCCTAGGCTTATTCTTGTCCAATTAGGGTTTTTAACCAATCTTGTGCATCCAATAGGTGTGTTTGTGTCATTGGATGATCAATTAGGTCATTTTCGTCCTCCCTAGGCTTATTCTTGTCCAATTAGGGTTTTTAACCAATCTTGTGCATCCAATAAGTTCATTTGTGTCATTGGATGATCAATTAGGTCATTTTTGTCCTCCCTAGGCTTATTCTTGTCCAATTAAGGTTTTTAACCAATCTTGTGCATCCAATAAATTTGTTTGTGTCATTGAATTAATATTTAGGTCATTTTCGTCCTCCCTAGGCATATTCTTCTCCAATTAGGGTTTTTAACCAATCTTGTGCATCCAATAAGTTTGTTTGTGTCATTGAATTCATATTTAGGTCATTTTCGTCCTCTCTAGGCATCATCTTGTCCAATTAGGGTTTTTAACCAATCTTTTGCATCCAATAGGTGTGTTTGTGTCATTGGATGATCAATTAGGTCATTTTCGTCCTCCCTAGGCTTATTCTTGTCCAATTAGGGTTTTTAACCAATCTTTTGCATCCAATAGGTGTGTTTGTGTCATTGGATGATCAATTAGGTCATTTTCGTCCTCCCTAGGCTTATTCTTGTCAAATTAGGGTTTTTAACCAATCTTTTGCATCCAATAGGTGTGTTTGTGTCATTGGATGATCAATTAGGTCATTTTAGTCCTTCCTAGGCTTATTCTTGTCCAATTAGGGTTTTTAACCAATCTCGTGCATCCAATAAGTTCATTTGTGTCATTGGATTAACATTTAGGTCATTTTCGTCTTCCCTAGGCATATTCTTGTCCAATTAGGGTTTTTAACCAATCTTGTGCATCCAATAGGTGTGTTTGTGTCATTGGATGATCAATTAGGTCATTTTCGTCCTCCCTAGGCTTATTCTTGTCCAATTAGGGTTTTTAACCAATCTTGTGCATCCAATAAGTTCATTAGTGTCATTGGATAATCAATTAGTTCATTTTCGTCCTCCCTAGGCATATTATTGTCCAATTAGGGTTTTTAACCAATCTTGTGCATCCAATAAGTTTGTTTGTGTCATTGAATTAATATTTACGTCATTTTCGTCCTCCCTAGGCATATTATTGTCCAATTAGGGTTTTTAACCAATCTTGTGCATCCAATAAGTTCATTTGTGTTATTGGATTAACATTTAGGTCATATTCGTCCTCCGTAGGCATATTCTTGTCCAATTAGGGTTTTTAACCAATCTTGTGCATCCAATAGGTGTGTTTGTGTCATTGGATGATCAATTAGGTCATTTTCGTCCTCCCTAGGCTTATTCTTGTCCAATTAGGGTTTTTAACCAATCTTGTGCATCCAATAAGTTCATTAGTGTCATTGGATGATGAATTAGGTCATTTTCATCCTCCCTAGGCATGTTCTTGTCCAATTAGGGTTTTTAACCAATCTTGTGCATCCAATAGGTGTGTTTGTGTCATTGGATGATCAATTAGGTCATTTTCGTCCTCCCTAGGCTTATTCTTGTCCAATTAGGGTTTTTAACCAATCTTGTGCATCCAATAAGTTTATTTGTGTCATTGGATTAACATTTAGGTCATTTTCGTCCTCCCCAGGCATATTCTTGTCCAATTAGGGTTTTTAACCAATCTTGTGCTTCCAATAGGTGTGTTTGTGTCATTGGATGATCAATTAGGTCATTTTCGTCCTCCCTAGGCTTATTCTTGTCCAATTAGGGTTTTTAACCAATCTTGTGCATCCAATAACTTTGTTTGTGTCATTAAATTAATATTTTGGTCATTTGCGTCCTCCCTAGGCATATTCTTGTCCAATTAGGGTTTTTAACCAATCTTGTGCATCCAATAGGTGTGTTTGTGTCATTGGATGATCAATTAGGTCATTTTCGTCCTCCCTAGGCTTATTCTTGTCCAATTAGGGTTTTTAACCAATCTTGTGCATCCAATAACTTTGTTTGTGTCATTGAATTAATATTTAGGTCATTTTCCTCCTCCCTGGGCATATTCTTGTCCAATTAGGGTTTTTAACCAATCTTGTGCATCCAATAGGTGTGTTTGTGTCATTGGATGATCAATTAGGTCATTTTCGTCCTCCCTAGGCTTATTCTTGTCCAATTAGGGTTTTTAACCAATCTTGTGCATCCAATAACTTTGTTTGTGTCATTGAATTAATATTTAGGTCATTTTCGTCCTCACTAGGCTTATTCTTGTCCAATTAGGGTTTTTAACCAATCTTGTGCATCCAATAGGTGTGTTTGTGTCATTGGATGATCAATTAGGTCATTTTCGTCCTCCCTAGGCTTATTCTTGTCCAATTAGGGTTTTTAACCAATTTTGTGCATTCAATAGGTGTGTTTGTGTCATTGGATGATCAATTAGGTCATTTTCGTCCACCCTAGGTTTATTCTTGTCCAATTAGGGTTTTTAACCAATCTTGTGCATCCAACAAGTTTGTTTATGTCATTGAATTAATATTTAGGTCTTTTTCTTCCTCCATAGGCATATTCTTATCCCATTAGGGTTTTTAACCAATCTTGTGCATCCAATAGGTGTGTTTGTGTCATTGGATGATCAATTAGGTCATTTTTGTCCTCCCTAGGCATATTCTTGTCCAATTAGGGTTTTTAACCAATCTTGTGCATCCAATAGGTGTGTTTGTGTCATTGGATGATCAATTAGGTCATTTTCGTCCTCCCTAGGCTTATTCTTGTCCAATTAGGGTTTTTAACCAATCTTGTGCATCCAATAAGTTCATTAGTGTCATTGGATGATCAATTTGGTTATTTTCGTCCTCCCTAGGAATATTCTTGTCCAATTAAGGTTTTTCACCAATCTTGTGCATCCAATAAGTTCATTTGTGTTATTGGATTAACATTAGGTCATATTCGTCCTCCCTAGGCGTATTCTTGTCCAATTAGGGTTTTTAAGCAATCTTGTGCATCCAATAGGTGTGTTTGTGTCACTGGATGATCAATTAGGTCATTTTCGTCCTCTCTAGGCATATTCTTGTCCAATTAGGGTTTTTAACCAATCTTGTGCATCCAATAGGTGTGTTTGTGTCATTGGATGATCAATTAGGTCATTTTCGTCCTCCCTAGGCTTATTCTTGTCCAATTAGGGTTTTTAACCAATCTTGAGAATCCAATAGGTGTGTTTGCGTCATTGGATGATCAATTAGGTCATTTTCGTCCTCCCTAGGCATATTCTTGTCCAATTAGGGTTTTTAACCAATCTTGTGCATCCAATAGGTGTGTTTGTGTCATTGGATGATCAATTAGGTCATTTTCGTCCTCCCTAGGCATATTCTTGTCCAATTAGGGTTTTTAACCAATCTTGTGCATCCAATAAGTCCGTTTGTGTCATTGGATTAACATTTAGGTCATTTTCGTCCTCCCTAGGCATATTCTTGTCCAATTAGGGTTTTTAACCAATCTTGTGCATCCAATAGGTGTGTTTGTGTCATTGGATGATCAATTAGGTCATTTTCGTCCTCCCTAGGCTTATTCTTGTCCAATTAGGGTTTTTAACCAATCTTGTGCATCCAATAAGTCCGTTTGTGTCATTGGATTAACATTTAGGTCATTTTCGTCCTCCCTATGCATATTCTTGTCCAATTAGAGTTTTAGACCAATCTTGTGCATCCTATAGGGGTGTTTGTGTCATTGGATGATCAATTAGGTTATTTTCGTCCTCCCTAGGCTTATTCTTGTCCAATTAGGGTTTTTAACTAATCTTGTGCATCCAATAATTTCATTTGTGTCATTGGATGATCAATTAGGTCATTTTCGTCCTCCCTAGGCATATTCTTGTCCAATTAGGGTTTTTAACCAATCTTGTGCATCCAATAGGTGTGTTTGTGTCATTGGATGATCAATTAGGTCATTTTCGTCCTCCCTAGGCTTATTCTTGTCCAATTAGGGTTTTTAACCAATCTTGTGCATCCAATAAGTTGAGTTGTGTCATTGGATTAACATTTAGCTCATTTTCGTCATCCCTAGGTTTATTCTTGTCCAATTAGGGTTTTTAATCAATCTTGTGTATCCAATAGCTGTGTTTGTGGCAATGGATGATCAATTAGGTCATTTTCGTCCTCCCTAGGCTTATTCTTGTCCAATTTTGGTTTTTAACCAATCTTGTGCATCCAATAGGTGTGTTTGTGTCATTGGATGATTAATTAGGTCATTTTCGTCCTCCCTAGGCATATTCTTGTCCAATTAGGGTTTTTAACCAATCTTGTGCATCCAATAGGTGTGTTGTGTCATTGGATTAACATTTAGGTCATTTTCGTCATCCCTAGGATTATTCTTGTCTAATTAGGGTTTTTAACAAATCTTGTTCATCCAATAAGGTCATTTGTGTCATTGGATGATCAATTAGGTCATTTTCGTCCTCCCTAGGCATATTCTTGTCCAATTAGGGTTTTTAACCAATCTTGTGCATCCAATAGGTGTGTTTGTGTCATTGGATGATCAATTAGGTCATTTTCGTCCTCCCTAGGCTTATTCTTGTCCAATTAGGGTTTTTAACCAATCTTGTGCATCCAATAAGTTCATTTGTGTCATTGGATTAACATTTAGATCATTTTCGTCCTGCCTAGGCATATTCTTGTCCAATTAGGGTTTTTAACCAATCTTGTGCATCCAATAGGTGTGTTTGTGTCATTGGATGATCAATTAGGTTATTTTCGTCCTCCCTAGGCTTATTCTTGTCCAATTAGGGTTTTTAACCAATCTTGTGCATCCAATAGGTGTGTTTGTGTCATTGGATGACCAATTAGGTCATTTTCGTCCTCCCTAGGCATATTCTTGTCCAATTAGGGTTTTTAACCAATCTTGTGCATCCAATAGGTGTGTTTGTGTCATTGGATGATCAATTAGGTCATTTTCGTCCTCCCTAGGCTTATTCTTGTCCAATTAGGGTTTTTAACCAATCTAGTGCATCCAATAACTTCATTTGTGTCATTGGATTAACATTAAGGTCATTTTCGTCTTCCCTAGGCATATTCTTGTCCAATTAGGGTTTTTAACCAATCTTGTGCATCCAATAGGTGTGTTTGTGTCATTCGATGATCAATTAGGTCATTTTCGTCCTCCCTAGGCATATTCTTGTCCAATTAGGGTTTTTAACCAATCTTGTGCATCCAATAAGTTGAGTTGTGTCATTGGATTAACATTTAGGTCATTTTCGTCCTCCCTAGTCTTATTCTTGTCCAATTAGGATTTTTAACTAATCTTGTCCATCCAATAAGTTCATTTGTGTCATTGGATGATCAATTAGGTCATTTCCGTCTTCCCTAGGCATATTCTTGTCCAATTAGGGTTTTTAACCAATCTTGTGCATCCAATAGGTGTGTTTGTGTCATTGGATGATCAATTAGGTCATTTTCGTCCTCCCTAGGCTTATTCTTGTCCAATTAGGGTTTTTAACCGATCTTGTGCATCCAATAGGTGTGTTTGTGTCATTGGATGATCAATTAGGTCATTTTCGTCCTCCCTAGGCATATTCTTGTCCAATTAGGGTTTTTAACCAATCTTGTGCATCCAATAGGTGTGTTTGTGTCATTGGATGATCAATTAGTTCATTTTCGTCCTCCCTAGGCTTATTCTTGTCCAATTAGGGTTTTTAACCAATGTTGTGCATCCAATAGGTGTGTTTGTGTCATTGGATGATCAATTAGGTTATTTTCGTCCTCCCTAGGCATATTCTTGTCCAATTAGCGTTTTTAACTAATCTTGTGCATCCAATAAGTTCATTTGTGTCATTGGATGATCAATTAGGTCATTTTCGTCCTCCCTAGGCATATTCTTGTCCAATTAGGGTTTTTAACCAATCTTGTGCATCCAATAGGTGTGTTTGTGTCATTGGATGATCAATTAGGTCATCTTCGTCCTCCATAGGCTTATTCTTGCCCAATTAGGGTTTTTAACCAATCTTGTGCATCCAATAAGTTGAGTTGTGTCATTGGATTAACATTTAGGTCATTTTCGTCCTCCCTAGGCTTTTTCTTTTCCAATTAGGGTTTTTAACCAATCTTGTGCATCCAATAAGTTCATTTGTGTTATTGGATTAACATTTAGGTCATTTTCATCCTCCCTATGCATATTCTTGTCCAATTAGAGTTTTAGACCAATCTTGTGCATCCAATAGGTGTGTTTATGTCATTGGATGATCAATTAGGTCATTTTCGTCCTCCCTAGGCATATTCTTGTCCAATTAGGGTTTTTAACCAATCTTGTGCATCCAATAGGTGTGTTTGTGTCATTGGATGATCAATTAGGTCATCTTCGTCCTCCCTAGGCTTATTCTTGTCCAATTAGGGTTTTTAACCGATCTTGTGCATCCAATAGGTGTGTTTGTATCATTGGATGATCAATTAGGTCATTTTCGTCCACCCTAGGCATATTCTTGTCCAATTAGGGTTTTTAACCAATCTTGTGCATCCAATAGGTGTGTTTGTGTCATTGGATGATCAATTAGGTCATTTTCGTCCTCCCTAGGGTTATTCTTGTCCAATTAGGGTTTTTAACCAATCTTGTGCATCCAATAAGTTCATTTGTGTCATTGGATGATCAATCAGGTCATTTTCGTCTTCTCTATTCATATTCTTGTCCAATTAGGGTTTTTAACCAATCTTGTGCATCCAATAGGTGTGTTTGTGTCACTGGATGATCAATTAGGTCATCTTCGTCCTCCCTAGGCTTATTCTTGTCCAATTAGGGTTTTTAACTAATCTTGTGCATCCAATAAGTTCATTTGTGTCATTGGATTAACATTTAGGTCATTTTCGTCCACCCTAGGCATATTCTTGTCCAATTAGGGTTTTTAACCAATCTTGTGCATCCAATAGGTGTGTTTGTGTCATTGGATGATCAATTAGGTCATCTTCGTCCTCCCTGGGCTTATTCTTGTCCAATTAGGGTTTTTAACCAATCTTGTGCATCCAATAGGTGTGTTTGTGTCATTGGATGATCAATTAGGTCATTTTCGTCCTCCCTAGGCTTATTCTTGTCCAATTAGGGTTTTTAACCAATCTTGTGCATCCAATAAGTTTATTTGTGTCATCGGATTAACATTTAGGTCATTTTCGTCCTCCCTAGGCATATTCTTGTCCAATTAGGGTTTTTAACCAATCTTGTGCATCCAAAAGGTGTGTTTGTGTCACTGGATGATCAATTAGGTCATCTTCGTCCTCACTAGGCTTATTCTTGTCCAATTAGGGTTTTTAACCAATCTTGTGCATTTAATAAGTTCATTTGTGTCATTAGATTAACATTTAGGTCATTTTCGTCCACCCTAGGCATATTCTTGTCCAATTAGGGTTTTTAACCAATCTTGGGCATCCAATAGGTGTGTTTGTGTCATTGGATGATCAATTAGGTCATTTTCGTCCTCCCTAGGCTTATTCTTGTCCAATTAGGGTTTTTAACCAATCTTGTGCATCCAATAAGTTCATTTGTGTCATTGGATGATCAATCAGGTCATTTTCGTCTTCTCTATTCATATTCTTGTCCAATTAGGGTTTTTAACCAATCTTGTGCATCCAAAAGGTGTCTTTGTGTCACTGGATGATCAATTAGGTCATCTTCGTCCTCCCTAGGCTTATTCTTGTCCAATTAGGGTTTTTAACCAATCTTGTGCATTTAATAAGTTCATTTGTGTCATTAGATTAACATTTAGGTCATTTTCGTCCACCCTCGGCATATTCTTGTCCAATTAGGGTTTTTAACCAATCTTGTGCATCCAATAGGTGTGTTTGTGTCATTGGATGATCAATTAGGTCATTTTCGTCCTCCCTAGGGTTATTCTTGTCCAATTAGGGTTTTTAACCAATCTTGTGCATCCAATAAGTTCATTTGTGTCATTGGATGATCAATCAGGTCATTTTCGTCTTCTCTATTCATATTCTTGTCCAATTAGGGTTTTTAACCAATCTTGTGCATCCAAAAGGTGTGTTTGTGTCACTGGATGATCAATTAGGTCATCTTCGTCCTCCCTAGGCTTATTCTTGTCCAATTAGGGTTTTTAACTAATCTTGTGCATCCAATAAGTTCATTTGTGTCATTGGATTAACATTTAGGTCATTTTCATCCACCCTAGGCATATTCTTGTCCAATTAGGGTTTTTAACCAATCTTGTGCATCCAATAGGTGTGTTTGTGTCATTGGATGATCAATTCGGTCATCTTCGTCCTCCCTAGGCTTATTCTTGTCCAATTAGGGTTTTTAACCAATCTTGTGCATTTAATAAGTTCATTTGTGTCATTGGATTAACATTTAGGTCATTTTCGTCCACCCTAGGCATATTCTTGTCCAATTAGGGTTTTTAACCAATCTTGTGCATCCAATAGGTGTGTTTGTGTCATTGGATGATCAATTAGGTCATCTTCGTCCTCCCTAGGCTTATTCTTGTCCAATAAGGGTTTTTAACCAATCTTGTGCATCCAATAAGTTCATTTGTGTCATTGGATTAACATTTAGGTCATTTTCGTCCACCCTAGGCATATTCTTGTTCAATTAGGGTTTTTAACCAATCTTGTGCATCCAATAGGTGTGTTTGTGTCATTGGATGATCAATTAGGTCATTTGCGTCCTCCCTAGGCTTATTCTTGTCCAATTAGGGTTTTTAACCAATCTTGTGCTTCCAATAGGTGTGTTTGTGTCATTGGATGATCAATTAGGTCATTTTCGGCCTCCCTAGGCTTATTCTTGTCCAATTAGAGTTTTTAACAAATCTTGTGCATCCAATAAGTTTATTTGTGTCATTGGATTAACATTTAGGTCATTTTCGTTCTCCCTAGGCATATTCTTGTCCAATTAGGGTTTTTAACCAATCTTGTGTATCCAATAAGTTGAGTTGTGTCATTGGATTAACATTTAGGTCATTTTCGTCCTTCCTAGGCTTATTCTTGTCCAATTAGGGTTTTTAACCAATCTTGTGCATCCAATAAGTTCATTTGTGTCATTGGATTAACATTTAGGTCATTTTTGTCCTCCATAGGCATATTCTTGTCCAATTAAGGTTTTTAACCAATCTTGTGTATCCAATAGGTGTGTTTGTGTCATTGGATGATCAATTAGGTCATTTTCGTCCTCCCTGGGCTTATTCTTGTCCAATTATGGTTTTTAACCAATCTTGTGCATCCAATAAGTTCATTTGTGTCATTGGATGATCAATTAGGTCATTTTCGTCTTCTCTAGGCATATTCTTGTCCAATTAGGGTTTTTAACCAATCTTGTGCATCCAAAAGGTGTGTTTGTGTCATTGGATGATCAATTAGGTCATTTTCGTCCTCCCTAGGCTTATTCTTGTCCAATTAGGGTTTTTAACCAATCTTGTGCATCCAATAAGTTCATTTGTGTCATTGGATTAACATTTACGTCATTTTCGTCCTCCCTAGGCATATTCTTGTCCAATTAGGGTTTTTTAACCAATCTAGTGCATCCAATAGGTGTGTTTGTGTCATTGGATGATCAATTAGGTCATTTTCGTCCTCCCTAGGCTTATTCTTGTCAAATAGGGTTTTTAACCAATCTTGTGCATCCAATAGGTGTGTTTGTGTCATTGGATGATCAATTAGGTCATTTTCGTCCTCCATAGGCTTATTCTTGTCCAATTAGGGTTTTTAACCAATGTTGTGCATCCAATAAGTTCGTTTTTGTCATTGAATTAACATTTAGGTCATTTTCGTCTTCTCTAGGCATATTCTTGTCCAATTAGGGTTTCTAACCAATCTTGTGCACCCAAAAGGTGTGTTTGTGTCATTGGATGATCAATTAGGTCATTTTCGTCCTCCCTAGGCTTATTCTTGTCCAATTAAGGTTTTTAACCAATCTTGTGCATCCAATAAGTTCATTTGTGTCATTGGATTAACATTTAGGTCATTTTCGTCCACCCTAGGCATATTCTTTTCCAATTAGGGTTTTTAACCAATCTTGTGCATCCAATAGGTGTGTTTGTGTCATTGGATGATCAATTAGGTCATTTTCGTCCTCCCTAGGCTTATTCTTGTCCAATTAGGGTTTTTAACCAATCTTGTGCATCCAATAGGTGTGTTTGTGTCATTGGATGATCAAGTAGGTCATTTTCGTCCTCCCTAAGCTTATTCTTGTCCAATTAGGGTTTTGAACCAATCTTGTGCATCCAATAACTTTGATTGTGTCATTGAATTAATATTTAGGTCATTTTCGTCCTCCCTAGGCATATTCTTGTCCAATTAGGGTTTTTAACCAATCTTGTGCATCCAATAGGTGTGTTTGTGTCATTGGATGATCAATTAGGTCATTTTCGTCCTCCCTAGGCTTATTCTTGTCCAATTAGGGTTTTTAACCAATCTTGTGCATCCAATAACTTTGTTTGTGTCATTGAATTAATTTTTAGGTCATTTTCCTCCTCCCTAGGCATATTCTTGTCCAATTAGGGTTTTTAACCAATCTTGTGCATCCAATAGGTGTGTTTGTGTCATTGGATGATCAATTAGGTCATTTTCGTCCTCCCTAGGCTTATTCTTGTCCAATTAGGGTTTTTAACCAATCTTGTGCATCCAATAAGTTCATTTCTGTCATTGGATTAACATTTAGGTCATTTTCGTCCTTCCTAGTCATATTCTTGTCCAATTAGGGTTTTTAACCAATCTTGTGCTTCCAATAGGTGTGTTTGTGACATTGGATGATCAATTAGGTCATTTTCGTCCTCCCTAAGCTTATTCTAGTCCAATTAGGGTTTTTAACCAATGTTGTGCATCCAATAGGTGTGTTTGTGTCATTGGATTAACATTTAGGTCATTTTCGTCCTCCCTAGGCTTGTTCTTGTCCAATTAGGGTTTTTAACCAATCTTGTGCATCCAATAGGTGTGTTTGTGTCATTGGATGATCAATTAGGTCATTTTCGTCCTCCCTAGGCTTATTCTTGTCCAATTAGGGTTTTTAACCAATCTTGTGCATCCAATGAGTTCATTTGTATCATTGAATGATCAATTAGGTCATTTTCGTCCTCCCTAGGAATATTCTTGTCCAATTAGGGTTTTTAACCAATCTTGTGCATCCAATAGGTGTGTTTGTGTCATTGGATGATCAATTAGGTCATTTTCGTCCTCCCTAGGCTTATTCTTGTCCAATTAGGGTTTTTAACCAATCTTGTGCATCCAATAGGTGTGTTTGTGTCATTGGATGATCAATTAGGTCATTTTCGTCCTCCATAGGTATATTCTTGTCCAATTAGGGTTTTTAACCAATCTTGTGCATCCAATAGGTGTGTTTGTGTCATTGGATGATCAATTAGGTCATTTTCGTCCTCCCTAGGCTTATTCTTGTCCAATTAGGATTTTTAACCAATCTTGTGCATCCAATAGGTGTGTTTGTGTCATTGGATGATCAATTAGGACAATTTCGTCCTTCCTAGGCATATTCTTGTCCAATTACGGTTTTTAACCAATCTTGTGCATCCAATAGGTGTGTTTGTGTCATTGGATGATCAATTAGGTCATTTTCGTCCTCCCTAGGCTTATTCTTGTCCAATTAGGGTTTTTAACCAATCTTGTGCATCCAATAGGTGTGTTTGTGCCATTGGATGATCAATTAGGTCATTTTCGTCCTTCCTAGGCATATTCTTGTCCAATTAGGGTTTTTAACCAATCTTGTGCATCCAATAGGTGTGTTTGTGTCATTGGATGATCAATTAGGTCATTTTCGTCCTCCCTAGGCTTATTCTTGTCCAATTAGGGTTTTTAACCAATCTTGTGCATCCAATAGGTGTGTTTGTGTCATTGGATGATCAATTAGGTCATTTTCGTCCTCCCTAGGCTTATTCTTGTCCAAGTAGGGTTCTAAACCAATCTTGTGCATACAATAACTTTGTTTTTGTCATTGAATTAATATTTAGGTCATTTTCGTCCTCCCTAGGCATATTCTTGTCCAATTAGGGTTTTTAACCAATCTTGTGCATCCAATAGGTGTGTTTGTGTCATTGGATGATCAATTAGGTCATTTTCGTCCTCCCTAGGCTTATTCTTGTCCAATTAGGGTTTTTAACCAATCTTGTGCATCCAATAAGTTCATTTGTGTCATTGGATGATCAATTAGGCCATTTTCGTCCTTCCTAGGCATATTCTTGTCCAATTAGGGTTTTTAACCAATCTTGTGCATCCAATAGGTGTGTTTGTGTCATTGGATGATCAATTAGGTCATTTTCGTCCTCCCTAGGCATATTCTTGTCCAATTAGGGTTTTTAACCAATCTTGTGCATCCAATAGGTGTGTTTGTGTCATTGGATGATCAATTAGGTCATTTTCGTCCTCCCTAGGCTTATTCTTGTCCAATTAGGGTTTTTAACCAATCTTGTGCATCCTATAGGTGTGGTTGTGTCATTGGATGATCAATTAGGTCATTTTCGTCCTCCCTATGCTTATTCTTGTCCAACTAGGGTTTTTAACCAATCTTGTGCATCCAATAAGTTTGTTTGTGTCATTGAATTAATATTTAGGTGACTTTCGTCCTCCCTAGGCATATTCTTGTCCAATTAGGGTTTTTAACCAATCTTGTGCATCCAATAGGTGTGTTTGTGTCATTGGATGATCAATTAGGTCATTTTCGTCCTCCCTAGGCATATTCTTGTCCAATTAGGGTTTTTAACCAATCTTGTGCATCCAATAGGTGTGTTTGTGTCATTGGATGATCAATTAGGTCATTTTCGTCCTCCCTAGGCTTATTCTTGTCCAATTAGGGTTTTTAACGAATCTTGTGCATCCAATTGGTGTGTTTGTGTCATTGGATGATCAATTAGGTCATTTTCGTCCACCCTAGGCTTATTCTTGTCCAATTAGGGTTTTTAACCAATCTTGTGCATCCAATAAGTTGAGTTGTGTCATTGGATTAACATTTAGGTCATTTTCGTCCTCCCTAGGCGTATTCTTGTCCAATTAGGGTTTTTAACCAATCTTGTGCATCCAATAGGTGTGTTTGTGTCATTGGATGATCAATTAGGTCATTTTCGTCCTCCCTAGGCATATTCTTGTCCGATTAGGGTTTTTAACCAATCTTGTGCATCTAATAGGTGTGTTTGTGTCATTGGATGATCAATTAGGTCATTTTCGTCCTCCATAGGCTTATTCTTGTCCAATTAGGGTTTTTAACCAATCTTGTGCATCCAATAGGTGTGTTTGTGTCATTGGATGATCAATTAGGTCATTTTCGTCCTCCCTAGGCTTATTCTTGTCCAATTAGGGTTTTTAACCAATCTTGGGCATCCAATAAGTTGAGTTATGTCATTGGATTAACATTAGGTCATTTTCGTTCGCCCTAGGCTTATTCTTGTCCAATTAGGGTTTTTAACCAATCTTTTGCATCCAATAAGTTCATTTGTGTCATTGGATGATCAATTAGGTCATTTTCGTCCTCCCAAGGCATATTCTTCTCCAATTAGGGTTTTTAACCAATCTTATGCATCCAATAGGTGTGTTTGTGTCATTGGATGATCAATTAGGTCATTTTCGTCCTCCCTAGGCTTATTCTTGTCCAATTAGGGTTTTTAACCAATCTTGTGCATCCAATAAGTTCATTTGTGTCATTGGATGATCAATTAGGTCATTTTCGTCCTCCCAAGGCATATTCTTGTCCAATAAGGGTTTTTAACCAATCTTGTGCATCCAATAGGTGTGTATGTGTCATTGGATGATCAATTAGGTTATTTTCGTCCTCCCTAGGCTTATTCTTGTCCAATTAGGGTTTTTAACCAATCTTGGGCATCCAATAAGTTGAGTTGTGTCATTGGATTAACATTTAGGTCATTTTCGTTCGCCCTAGGCTTATTCTTGTCCAATTAGGGTTTTTAACCAATCTTGTGCATCCAATAGGTGTGTTTGTGTCATTGGATTATCAATTAGGTCATTTTCGTCCTCCCTAGGCTTATTCTTGTCCAATTAGGGTTTTTAACCAATGTTGTGCATCCAATAGGTGTGTTTGGGTCATTGGATTATCAATTAGGTCATTTTCGTCCTCCCTTGGCATATTCTTGTCCAATTAGGGTTTTTAACCAATCTTGTGCATCCAATAGCTGTGTTTGTGTCATTGAATGATAAATTAGGTCATTTTCGTCCTCCCTAGGCTTATTCTTGTCCAATTAGGGTTTTTAACCAATCTTGTGCATCGAATAAGTTTGTTTGTGTCATTGAATTAATATTTAGGTCATTTTTCGTCCTCCCTAGGCATATTCTTGTCCAATTAGGGTTTTTAACCAATCTTGTGCATCCAATAGGTGTGTTTGTGTCATTGGATGATCAATTAGGTCATTTTCGTCCTCCCTAGGCTTATTCTTGTCCAATTAGGGTTTTTAACCAATGTTGTGCATCCAATAAGTTCATTTGTGTCATTGGATTAACATTTAGGTCATTTTCGTCCTCCCTAGGCATATTCTTGTCCCATTAGGGTTTTTTAACCAATCTTGTGCATCCAATAGGTGTGTTTGTGTCATTGGATGATCAATTAGGTCATTTTCGTCCTCCCTAGGCTTATTCTTGTCCAATTAGGGTTTTTAACGAATTTTGTGCAACCAATAGGTGTGTTTGTGTCATTGGATGATCAATTAGGTCATTTTCGTCCTCCCTGGGCTTATTCTTTTCCAATTAGGGTTTTTATCCAATCTTGTGCATCCAATAAGTTCATTTGTGTCATTGGATGATCAATTAGGTCATTTTCGTCCTCCCTAGGCATATTCATGTCCAATTAGGGTTTTTAACCAATCTTGTGCATCCAATAGGTGTGTTTGTGTCATTGGATGATCAATTAGGTCATTTTCGTCCTCCCTAGGCTTATTCTTGTCCAATTAGGGTTTTTTAACCAATCTTGTGCATCCAATAAGTTCATTTGTGTCATTGGATGATCAATTAGGTCATTTTGGTCCTCCCTTGGCATATTCTTGTCCCATTAGGGTTTTTAACCAATCTTGTGCATCCAATAGGTGTGTTTGTTGTAAGCCATAAGCTTCCCTGATCTAGTTTTTGATTTATGTCCCAAACATACAAGTGTATATTAAATAGTTGCCTTATCTAATGTTTTGAATCAAGAAACATTTCAGGCATACATGGAGACACCACAACACTTGGAACAATAGTTTGCAACTCAAGGAATCAACCACAATTGGAGGATGCACTTGAAGAAGATGCAATTTGTGTATAGGTGTATTAGGTGTGTAGGTATCAAGTTAAGTAAACAATCACTAAAGTCTCACACAAGATATGCCAATAAGTTTTGTCATTCATTCATGTGTTATGAAACTTAAATTTGAAAACATTCGATTGACCAATCGATTGAATGAGTCATAAATCGAATGGCATATAAACTGTTTTAAACAACTGAGGTCTGTAACAAGATCAATCGATTGTCTAGTCGATTGCACAATAGACTGACAAAGCGATTGATGCTGAAATTCAAGTTACAGAGAGCACTCAGTCAGTGCCAACTCGATTGACCAATCGATTGATCACTCGATTGGCAACTTGATTGTCTGTAGTATCTGAGTCAACATGACCACGATACTCGATTGACAAATCGATTGATGCCATATTTCAGATCACAGTGAGCATCCAGTTTTAAACAAATCGATTGCTCACTCGATTGAAAAGAAAATATGGAATCAGGTCTGAATCACTTGACCACGACAATCGATTGTCTAGTCGATTGACTAACAACTCGATTGATGTTATATTTCATATCACAGTGAGCACCCAGTTTTGAAAGAATCGATGGCTCACTCGATTGAAAGGTTTTCATAGCATCAGGTCTGATTCAGAAACTTGATCAATCGATTGACCAATCAAGTGAAGCCTATATAATTCAAGATTCCAGAAACACAGAATACGACATTCGATGCATCAATCGATTGTACTCTTACAAATTCGATTGGGCAATCGATTGTCCTGGTGTTTGCCTTGAATATATATATGGTGCCTCAAATATTTTTAAAAACACAACCAAAACAAGAAAGAACTCTTGCACAAAAACTTTTCATTTTTCAGAACCTTTTGCTCTCAATCTTGCATACCTCTGAAAACACTTTGAAAGAAAAGTTTTCTAACACACAAAAATATTCATTGGCAAATCAAATTTCTTTGTGTGATGCTAGAGTGATTAAACACATCTCTTGATACTATTCTTCTTTGTTCGTGAAAAAGACAATTCTTTGTAATTGATGCTGTAACAAAATCCAGTTTAGAAACTGGTGGCTATCCTTGTTGTTGTGTCATCATCAAGAGGAAGTCTACTTTGATCTTGTGTGAGTTTGGGGATAAACTACAAGGATCAAAGGGGTGACAAGATAGAAGTGAAGGGAGTTAGATTGATAGGTCGTGTAGAAGACTGGAAAATCTGTAAAAGTACTCGAATTCATTCTATAGTGAAAAAGGCTGGAATCATGATTATGATTACAGGACTGGATGTAGGTCGTTGGATCAACGGCTGAACCAGGATAAATCTTGGTGCAATCTTCCTTATCCCTTCTCTTTAAATTTCCAGTATTATATACTTGCTTATTGTTGTATGCTCCGTGTCATAATTGTATGTGTATTTTAATTTCCGCTGTGTATGATTTGTATGAACATTGTATGATTAATAAGGGAATTATGTCGAACTAGTTGGATTTGATCTTAATTCTCTATGTGTTAATCAAAAGAAGTCATAATTTTCCAACAAGTGGTATCAGAGCCTGACTTTTTTAGAGAAAAACTCATAAAAGAAAATGACTTCTTTAGATTACCTAGGAGAAGGAGCATCTCTAACCAGACCCCCTGCATTTAATGGTACAGCATACATGTACTGGAAAGAGAGGATGCTCATCTTTCTAGAAGCATGTGGGTTGGACATTTTAGATGCAGTGGAGAATGGTCCCTATGTGCCCAAAATTACAAGCACTGAGGGATCATCCTGCATCATCAAACCAAGAGCAGACTGGTCTGATGATGACAAAAAGAAGGTTGGATATAATGCCAAAGCAAAAAATATTATAACATCAGCTTTAAGTGCATAAGAATTCTTCAGAGTGTCAAATTGCAAGACAGCAAAGGAAATGTGGGACACCCTACAAGAAACACATGAAGGCACTACAGACGTCAAACGGGCAAGAACAAATACATTAATGCACGAGTATGAACTTTTCTGCATGAAGAAAGATGAATCTATAAATGATCTACAAACGAGATTCACTCACATTATTAACAATCTACATGCCCTGTGAAAAGTTGTGGATAATGAACAGCAGATAGGAAAAGTTATGAGGTGTTTGTCAAGGGAATGGCAGCCTAAGATAACTGCTATTGCTGAGTCCAAAGATCTTGCCAATATGACCATAGCAACGCTGTTTGGAAAGCTTCGTGAACATGAGATGGAACTACATAGATTAAATGAGACAGAGCAATCAAACAGAAAAAGTAAAGGACTTGCACTGAAGGCTCAATCTCATAAAGAAAAATCTGAACCAGATACGGAAAGCTCAGAAAGCGAATCTAGTGAAGAACCTGAGATAGGAATGTTGGTCAGAAAATTCAAGAAATTTCTGAAAAAGAAAGGAAGCCAGTCAAGAAAACCACAGAATTCAAAGACTAAAGGCTCCAGCAAAGGTGACACCGGTGATAGCAAAGTCATAACCTGCTATGAATGCGGGAAGACAGGACACATTAGATCTGAATGTTACAAACTTCAAAACAGAAACAAGCCTACCAAAACTAAGGGCAAGGATCAACAACCTTCAAACAGGAAAGCTTACATTGCCTGGAATGACAATGATGAAGATTCATCTGAGGAATCAGAAAATGAAGAAGCTAACCTGTGTCTCATGGCTAACAATGATTCAGATTCTGACAGTGAGGTAAGCACCACATCTAATCCATCTTATAATGAACTTCATGATGCCTTTAATGAATTGCATAATGAATATGTTAGTGTACTCAAACAACTGATTAGTACTAAGAAACAGTTAGAAGAAAAATGCATGTTGATTAATGAAGTTAACTTGAAGCATGAGTCTCTTAAAGACATAAATGAAAAACTGAGAAAAGAAACTCATGAACTGAAATGTGATGTAGCTAAGTTTAACAGTGGTAAAAATAACTTAGATAGACTTCTTAGAGATCAAAGAAATTTACATGTTAAAACTAGACTTGGCTATAAACAAAGCATGCATACGAAAAGGCATCAGGAATTTGTTAAATCTAAACAAATGTATGATAACTTTACTATACCAAATCAGAAACCATTCCCTACTGTTGTATGTCATTTTTGCTGCAAAAAGGGACATAAGGTGTTTAATTGTAAACTGAAAAAACGTGCCAACAGAGGATGGAGACAGATTTGGAAAGTTAAAGAACCATCATTTGAAACTAACCCCCCAGGACCCAATTTGAATTGGGTACCTAAATCCAAAACCTGACTTTTGTTGTGCAGATATGCTTGGCATCCAGGAATCAATCATGGTATCTGGACAGTGGATGCTCCAAGCATATGACCGGAGACAAGTCAAAGTTCTTGTCTCTGAACTTAAAAAGTGGTGGCTTTGTCAAATATGGAGATAACAACAAAGGAAAGATCCTAGGCATTGGAGATATAGGAAACAACTCAAGTGCTGTTATCAAGGACGTTTTATTTGTTGAAGGCCTCAAGCACAACTTACTAAGTATCAGTCAGCTATGTGATAAAGGGTTTAAGGTACACTTTACTTCTACATATTGCACACTTGAGCATAAGGAAGTTGAAGGTATGAAACTTACAGGTAAAAGAGTTAATAATATTTACATGATAGATTTTGAGTCTTTACCTGCCAATGATATTTGTTGCTTGTTGTCTAGTGCTGATGAGAGCTGTTTGTGGCACAAGCGAGTGGCTCATATTAATATGAATCACCTGAACAGACTTGTTAACAAACAGCTAGTCTTAGGTCTCCCTAATAGGAAGTTCTCTAAGGATAAACTATGCGATTCTTGTGAAAGGAGTAAGCTGGTTAAATCCTCTTTCCCCCTATAGACTTGGTGCAAACCAAGAAGGTCTTAGAGTTGGTTCATATGGACTTGTTTGGTCCATCTCAGGTTAGAAGTTTTGGTGGGAACCTATACGGCTATGTGTTGGTAGATGATTTCACTAGGTTCACTTGGACATATTTTCTAACTCACAAGAGTGAGGCATTCTCAACTTTTAAAAAATTTGCTGCTTTAGTTCAAAATGAGAATAATCAGAAAATCATATCCATAAAAAGTGATCATGGAGGTGAATTCCAAAATGATGCTTTTCAAACCTACTGTGAACGTCATGGTATCAAACACATATTTTCAGCCCCTAGAACTCCACAGCAAAATGGAGTAGTAGAAAGAAAGAACAGATCCTTAGAAGAGCTGGCTAGGACCATGCTTAAGGATTCTAATCTTCCTAAGTACTTCTGGGCTGATGCCATTAACACTGCATCCCATGTAGTGAATAGGGTTCTTATTAGACCTATACTTAAAAAGACTCCCTATGAGTTATACAAAGGGAGAAAGCCTAACATCTCCTACTTTAGGATTTTTGGGTGTAAGTGCTTTGTGTTAAACAATGGCAAGGGACATCTAGGTAAATTTGATCCTAAAGCAGATGAGGGCATCTTTTTAGGGTATTCCCAAGTTAGTAAGGCCTATAGAATCTACAATAAAAGAACCAAAACTATAGAGGAGTCTGTCCATGTCAAATTTGATGAAAACTTGAACAGCACTCTTACTATAGTTGGTAACTCATTGGATGATATTGTTGATTCTGAACCTGTAGAAACCAGTGAACCTGAACCTCCAACCAACCCTGACTGCGTAGAACCAATTAGGGAAGATGATCTACCCAAAGAGTGGAAGTTTGCCAAGAACCATCCCATAGACAATATTATTGGAGAGATTTCAAAAGGCGTTTCAACCAGAAAATCCCTTAGAGAGTTTTGCAACCTTACAGCCTTTGTTTCTCAAGTAGAACCCAAAAACATTAAGGAAGCTCTTTTGGACCCTGACTGGATAGTAGCCATGCAAGAAGAGCTCAATCAGTTTGAGAGAAACCAAGTATGGACTCTTGTTCCAAGACCAGAGAATAAACATGTCATATGAACTAGGTGGGTTTTCAGAAACAAAATGGATGAGAATGGTGTGATCACTAGGAATAAAGCTAGGTTAGTGGCCAAGGGTTACAACCAGGAAGAGGGAATAGACTATGATGAGACTTATGCCCCAGTAGCCAGACTAGAAGCTATTAGGATCCTGTTGGCCTATGCTTGTATAATGGATTTCAAATTATTTCAAATGGATGTTAAAAGTGCTTTTTTAAATGGAGATATTAAGGAGGAAGTTTTTGTAAGTCAAACTCCTGGTTTTGAAGATCCTAAGCTTCCAAATCATGTGTTTAAACTTACAAAAGCTCTCTATGGCTTAAAACAAGCTCCAAGAGCTTGGTATGATAAGCTGAGTAATTTCCTTTTACAAGAAAATTTTTCAAGGGGAAATGTAGATAAAACACTGTTTATCAAAAGACAAGGAAAAGACATTTTATTGGTTCAAATTTATGTTGATGACATAATATTTGGATCAACAAATGATAAGCTTTGTAAAAATTTTGAAAATACAATGAAAAGCAGATTTGAAATGTCCATGATGGGAGAGTTGACTTACTTCCTGGGATTTCAAATTAAACAAAGCAAAAATGGCATTTTCCTTAGTCAATCAAAATATTGCAGTGATCTTCTAAAGAAATTTAATTTTGAAAAATTTAAATCCATTGACACGCCTATGAGTCAGTCCTGCTACTTAGATAAGGATGAACAGGGTAAAGCTGTAGATGTGACTGTGTTCAGAAGTTTAATAGGATCCTTACTTTACTTAACCGCTAGTAGACCAGATATCATGTTTAGCGTGTGCATGTGTGCTAGGTACCAGGCCAATCCCAAGGAATCTCACCTTAGTGTTGTTAAGAGAATCGTCAGATATCTTTTAGGAACCAAAGGTCTAGGTTTGTGGTATCCTAAGGGATCTACTTGTACTCTTGTTGGTTATTCTGATTCTGACTTTGCTGGATGCAAATTGGACAGAAAAAGTACTTCAGGTACTTGCCAACTCTTAGGGAACTCTCTTGTCTCTTGGCATAGCAAGAAACAAAATAGTGTAGCTCTCTCAACTGCTGAAGCTGAGTATGTTGCTGCTGGTAGTTGTTGCACTCAAATTCTTTGGATGCAACAGCATCTTTCAGACTTTGGAGTGGACCTAGGAACCGTGCCTATTTTGTGTGATAACACTAGTGCTATTAATATTACTAAGAATCCTGTCATGCATTCTAGGACCAAGCACATTGAAATAAGGCATCACTTCATTCGAGATCAATATCAACAGGGCAAGATTAAGATGGAATATGTCAATACAACTGAGCAGTTGGCTGACATTTTCACCAAGGCCTTGCCTAAGGACAGTTTCTTCTTTATAAGAATGAAACTGGGCATCATTGATCCCAATGAAATCTGATCCTTATAGCCAATTCGACAGCACAATCGAGTGTCCTGTGATCAAACTGGCATTAATTCACTCAATATTCGATTGTGAAATCGATTGATTGATGAAAATTGCCTTATTATGTAAAACTGGAAACTCGATATTCGATAGTAACGTCGATTGGATGTGTCTCAGTTTTTATTTTGTTTATGTTTGTTTTATTATTTGTTGTCTCAATCGAATGGGCATTCGATTGCTAGTATCTCAGAAGCATGTCTGTTGAAGTTCTTATCATGTCAATCGGATGGGTAATCGAGTGTTCATGGCTCTAGAATCAGTTTTCTGGATTTGTTGTTTCGATATTCGATTGGGTAATCGAGTGATGCACTGAGAATTGGTTAAAATTCGATTGGATATGCGACTGTTTTTGGAAAAGTGAACCACAAGTCTGAGGACCTTTGAAAATCAAAACCCGAGCATCGATTGGGTAATCGATTGATAGGTATCCGTTGAGAAAAATTATAGCCGTTGGTTGAGTGTAACGGTCATATTTTCAACCCATAAATGTAATCAGCCGATTGGGCAATCGAATTTCAGCAGTACTATATAAACCTGGACTTCACAATTCGATTTCTCAATCAACTGCTGCATTCTGCTATCATACTCTTCATCCAACTACAATCTTTTCTTCATCCAATCAACCTCAAATCGACTTTATTCAATGGCTCGTGTTAAACAAACTGGTAGAAAACCAAGTGTTACTTCTGTTGGACCTTCTTCCAAAGTTGTTCAACAATTAAGTTCATCTTCTTTTTCGTCTACCTCTAGTGGAAGAACTCCTTCACCATCACCTCCTCCACCTCCTTCACCTCCAGCTAAAAGGGTTTCAATCCCTACTCACAAGGTACAGGCGAGGGACAAGGGCAAAGCAGTTGCCAATACACCTGAACCAAGCAAAAAGAGGAAAGTTCCTCCATCTGAAAAACTGCTGGGAGATGCAATGAAAGAGTTGAAGAAGAAGAAGAAGCCTTCATCTCCTCCTAAGAAGGATAAGTCTTCAAAAGAGAAAGCTACTGAAGGCAAGGCTATTCCAGAATTATTTGCCAAAAGAAAAATTCAAGATGCTAGAACTTTGGATTTTCCTTATTTTGATCAAAATGGTTTTTCGTTTCAAAATGATTTAAGGTTCCATGGGTTGGAAAACCTTCTTACCTGCTCTTTGGATGTATACCCAAAGATGGTAAGAGCCTTCTATTCCACTTTCATCCTCACCAAGACCGGGTTCGCAGCTGAAGTGAAAGGCAAAAGAATAACAATGACTTTTGAAGATTTTTCAAAGCTAACTGGTTTGCCTTTCTGTGGATTCACTATTGATGGACGACCACATGATGCTCCAGAAGATGAAGGTTGGGAAAACTCCATCAACAAGCATGCTGCTTTACAAGAGTTGATGATAGAAGGATTTGTTGAGAAAGGAACAATTCAAGCTGGACAGATGAAGGTTGAGCACAGGCTGCTCATGTACGTGCTAACACGAATGTTAGTACCTAGAGCTGGAAATCATGCAGTTGTGCAGAGGCTAGATATTATCTTGCTGTGGGGACTGTACAAAGAACTGAAAATGAGTTGGGCATGGATTGTGCTGCTTAACATGAATGAATCAGCACAAGGAAAACACATCCTGCCCTACCCCCAATTGGTTATGAGAATTCTGAGGCATTTCAAGGTGTCTTTAGCCAATGAAGAATCACTCACAACCACTCATACATTTGGTGAAGCTATTGTCAACCAAATGCAAATAAGACGGATCAACAATGTTTGGACAAGAACTCCAACAACTACTGGTCATGTACAACCATGTGCTGATCAAGCCCAGTCAAGTGCCCAAGCACCTACACAAGCTGAAGGATCTTCTGATATCATGGCAAAGTTGATGGAGATTTTGGAACGTCAAGCTGAACATAGTGAGAGGGTGGAATCTTCTCTTCTAAAGCTTCAATCTGCCTTGGAATCAGTTCAGAAGGATGTTTCAGACATCCAGGAGCACTTGGGTCTCAAAATGTCTTTTGAAGATATTGCAGAGATTGGGAGGCAATCAACTGCAAAAGCAAACCAGGACATTGAAGTTGGTTCTGATTCTCATGGGGAGAAGACACCTGCTGAGGGTAATACAGCGGTCTCTCCTCCTCCTGCTGGTGATAATGAGGATCAAGCCTAAGGTTTTAGTTGTCTAGGTTTAGTTTGATGTTGTTTGTTGCTGGTTGTTTGTCTGTTCTTACATATGTTGCTTTTTAATTTCCTCCTGTCATTTGTTTTGCCGTATGTCTTTATGTATTAATGACAAAAAGGGGGAGATTATTTGATTAATATATGAGATTATATATGTATTTGATTAAGTTTTTTGTATCTGATGAGACTGTATATGCTGGATTAACATTCTGACATTATAACTCTGATAATCTGATATTGATTTGCATATGTCCGGATTAATGCACATTCATGGTCTGATACATATTAAGCTCTGATATTTTATGTTCATATGAATCAAATACATGTTACATTAATTTGAATCACTCCCTGGTCATGCACTAAAATGTTTGTATCATGCATTCCAAAACTAAGGGAGAGTCTTCTTTTATAATCTCATTATTAATTGTATGTTTGTCATTAAATCAAAAAGGGGGAGATTGTAAGCCATAAGCTTCCCTGATCTAGTTTTTGATTTATGTCCCAAACATACAAGTGTATATTAAATAGTTGCCTTATCTAATGTTTTGAATCAAGAAACATTTCAGGCATACATGGAGACACCACAACACTTGGAACAATAGTTTGCAACTCAAGGAATCAACCACAGTTGGAGGATGCACTTGAAGAAGATGCAATTTGTGTATAGGTGTATTAGGTGTCTAGGTATCAAGTTAAGTAAACAATCACTAAAGTCTCACACAAGATATGCCAATAAGTTTTGTCATTCATTCATGTGTTATGAAACTTAAATTTGAAAACATTCGATTGACCAATCGATTGAATGAGTCATAAATCGAATGAAAAACACTTGCACAAAAACTTTTCATTTTTCAGAACCTTTTGCTCTCAATCTTGCATACCTCTGAAAACACTTTGAAAGAAAAGTTTTCTAACACACAAAAATATTCATTGTTGTATGAACATTGTATGATTAATAAGGGAATTATGTCGAACTAGTTGGATTTGATCTTAATTCTCTCTGGGTTAATCAAAAGAAGTCATAATTTTCCAACATTTGTGTCATTGGATGATCAATTAGGTCATTTTCGTCCTCCCTAGGCTTATTCTTGTCCAATTAGGGTTTTTTTACCAATCTTGTGCATCCATTAGGTGTGTTTGTGTCATTGGATGATCAATTAGGTCATTTTCGTCCTCCCTAGGCTTATTCTTGTTCAATTAGGGTTTTTAACCAATCTTGTGCTTCCAATAGGTGTGTTTGTTTCATTGGATGATCAATTAGGCCATTTTCCTCCTCCCTAGGCTTATTCTTGTCCAATTAGGGTTTTTAACCAATCTTGTGCATCCAATAAGTTGA
This sequence comes from Cicer pinnatifidum, assembly GCA_037974775.1. NCBI lineage: Eukaryota > Viridiplantae > Streptophyta > Magnoliopsida > Fabales > Fabaceae > Cicer > Cicer pinnatifidum. The sequence continues at coordinate 18,015 of JBBPBR010001161.1, read as the reverse complement.
GTTGTGTCATTGGATTAACATTTAGGTCATTTTCGTCCTCCCTAGGCATATTCTTGTCCAATTAGGGTTTTTAACCAATCTTATGCATCCAATAGGTGTGTTTGTTTCATTGGATGACCATTTAGGTCATTTTCGTCCTACCTAGGTTTATTCTCGACCAATTAGGGTTTTTAACCAATCTTGTGCATCCAATAAGTTCATTTGTGTCATTGGATTAATATTTAGGTCATTTTCGTCCTCCCTAGGCATATTCTTGTCCAATTACGGTTTTTAACCAATCTTGTGCATCCAATAAGTGTGTTTGTGTCATTGGATGATCAATTAGGTCATTTTCGTCCTCCCTAGGCATATTCTTGTCCAATTAGGGTTTTTAACCAATCTTGTGCATCCAATAGGTGTGTTTGTGTCATTGGATGATCAATTAGGTCATTTTCGTCCTCCCTAGGCTTATTCTTGTCCAATTAGGGTTTTTAACCAATCTTGTGCATCCGATAAGTTCATTTGTGTCATTGGATGATCAATTAGGTCATTTTCGTCTTCTCTAGGCATATTCTTGTCCAATTAGGGTTTTTAACCAATCTTGTGCATCCAAAAGGTGTGTTTGTGTCATTGGATGATCAATTAGGTCATTTTCGTCCTCCCTAGGCTTATTCTTGTCCAATTAGGGTTTTTAACCAATCTTGTGCATCCAATAAGTTCATTTGTGTCATTGGATTAACATTTAGGTCATTTTTGTCCACCCTAGGCATATTCTTGTCCAATTAGGGTTTTTAACCAATCTTGTGCATCCAATAGGTTTGTTTGTGTCATTGGATGATCAATTAGGTCATTTTCGTCCTCCCTAGGCTTATTCTTGTCCAATTAGGGTTTTTAACCAATCTTGTGCATCCAATAGGTGTGTTTGTGTCATTGGATGATCAATTAGGTGATTTTTGTCCACCCTAGACATATTCTTGTCCAATTAGGGTTTTTAACCAATCTTGTGCATCCAATAGGTGTGTTTGTGTCATTGGATGATCAATTAGGTCATTTTCGTCCTCCCTAGGCATATTCTTGTCCAATTAGGGTTTTTAACCAATCTTGTGCATCCAATAGGTGTGTTTGTGTCATTGGATGATCAATTAGGTGATTTTCGTCCTCCCTAGGCATATTCTTGTCCAATTAGGGTTTTTAACCAATCTTGTACTTCCAATAGGTGTGTTTGTGTCATTGGATGATCAATTAGGCCATTTTCCTCCTCCCTAGGCTTATTCTTGTCCAATTAGGGTTTTTAACCAATCTTGTGCATCCAATAAGTTGAGTTGTGTCATTGGATTAACATTTAGGTCATTTTCGTCCTCCCTAGGCATATTCTTGTCCAATTAGGGTTTTTAACCAATCTTATGCATCCAATAGGTGTGTTTGTTTCATTGGATGACCATTTAGGTCATTTTTGTCCTACCTAGGTTTATTCTCGACCAATTACGGTTTTTAACCAATCTTGTGCATCCAATAAGTTCATTTGTGTCTTTGGATTAATATTTAGGTCATTTTTGTCCTCCCTAGGCATATTCTTGTCAAATTAGGGTTTTTAACCAATCTTGTGCATCCAATAGGTGTGTTTGTGTCATTGGATAATCAATTAGGTCATTTTCGTCCTCCCTAGGCATGTTCTTGTCCAATTAGGGTTTTTAACCAATCTTGTGCATCCAATAGGTGTCTTTGTGTCATTGGATGATCAATTAGGTCATTTTCGTCCTCCCTGGGCTTATACTTATCCAATTAGGGTTTTTATCCAATCTTGTGCATTCAATAAGTTCATTTGTGTCATTGGATTAACAATTAGGTCATTTTCGTCCTCCCTAGGCTTATTCTTGTCCAATTAGGGTTTTTAACCAATCTTGTGCCTCCAATAAGTTCATTTGTGTCATTGGATGATCAATTAGGTCATTTCGTCCTCCCTAGGCATATTCTTGTCCAATTAGGGTTTTTAACGAATTTTGTGCAACCAATAGGTGTGTTTGTGTCATTGGATGATCAATTAGGTCATTTTCGTCCTCCCAAGGCTTATTCTTGTCCAATTAGGGTTTTTAACCAATCTTGTGCATCCAATAAGTTCATTTGTGTCGTTGGATTAACATTTAGGTCATTTTCGTCCTCCCTTGGCATATTCTTGTCCAATTAGGGTTTTTAACCAATCTTGTGCATCCAATAGGTGTGTTTGTGTCATTGGATGATCAATTAGGTCATTTTCGTCCTCCCTAGGCTTATTCTTGTCCAATTAGGGTTTTTTGACCAATCTTGTGCATCCTATAGGTGTGTTTGTGTCATTGGATGATCAATTAGGTCATTTTCGTCCACCCTAGGCATATTCTTGACCAATTAGGGTTTTTAACCAATCTTGTGCATCCAATAGGTGTTTTTCTGTCATTGGATGATCAATTAGGTCATTTTCGTCCTCCCTAGGCTTATTCTTGTCCAATTAGGGTTTTTAACCAATCTTGTGCATCCAATAAGTTCATTTGTGTCATTGGATTAACATTTAGGTCATTTTCGTCCTCCCTAGGCTTATTCTTGCCCAATTAGGGTTTTTAACCAATCTTGTGCATCCAATAAGTTGATTTGTGTCATTGGATTAACATTCAGGTCATTTTCGTCCTCCCTAGGCTTATTCTTGTCCAATTAGGGTTTTTAACCAATCTTGTGCATCCAATAGGTGTGTTTGTGTCATTGGATGATCAATTAGGTCATTTTCGTCCTCCCTAGGCTTATTCTTGTCCAATTAGGGTTTTTAACCAATCTTGTGCATCCAATAGGTGTGTTTGTGTCATTGGATGATCAATTAGGTCATTTTCGTCCTCCCTTGGCATATTCTTGTCCAACTAAGGTTTTATACCAATCTTCTGCATCCAATAGGTGTGTTTGTGTCATTGGATGATCAATTAGGTCATTTTCGTCCTCCCTAGGCTTATTCTTGTCCAATTAGGGTTTTTAACCAATCTTGTGCATCCAATAGGTGTGTTTGTGTCATTGGATGATCAATTAGGTCATTTTCTTCCTCCCTAGGCTTATTCTTGTCCAATTAGGGTTTTTAACGAATCTTGTGCATCCAATAGGTGTGTTTGTGTCATTGGATGATCAATTAGGTCATTTTCGTCCTCCCTAGGCTTATTCTTGTCCAATTAGGGTTTTTAACCAATTTTGTTTATCCAATAGGTGTGTTTGTGTCATTGGATGATCAATTAGGTCATTTTCGTCCTCCCTAGGCTTATTCTTGTCCAATTAGGGTTTTTAACCAATCTTGTGCATCCAATAGGTGTGTTTGTGTCATTGGATGATCAATTAGGTCATTTTCGTCCTCCCTAGGCTTATTCTTGTCCAATTAGGGTTTTTAACCAATCTTGTGCATCCAATAGGTGTGTTTGTGTCATTGGATGATCAATTAGGTCATTTTCGTCCTTTCTATGCTTATTTTTGTCCAATTAGGGTTTTTAAGCAATCTTGTGCATCCAATAAGTTCATTTGTGTCATTGGATGATCAATTAGGTCATTTTCGTCCTCCCTAGGCATATTCTTGTCCAACTAGGGTTTCTAACCAATCTTGTGCTTCCAATAGATGTGTTTGTGTCATTGGATGATCAATTAGGTCATTTTCGTCCTCCCTAGGCTTATTCTTGTCCAATTAGGGTTTTTAACCAATCTTGTGCATCCAATAGGTGTGTTTGTGTCATTGGATGATCAATTAGGTCATTTTCGTCCTCCCTAGGCTTATTCTTGTCCAATTAGGGTTTTTAACCAATCTTGTGCATCCAATAGGTGTGTTTGTGTCATTGGATGATCAATTAGGTCATTTTCGTCCTCCCTAGGCTTATTCTTGTCCAATTAGGGTTTTTAACCAATCTTGTGCATCCAATAGGTGTGTTTGTGTCATTGGATGATCAATTAGTTCATTTTTGTCCTCCCTAGGCTTATTCTTGTCCAATTAGGGTTTCTAACCAATCTTGTGCATCCAATAGGTGTGTTTGTGTCATTGGATGATCAATTAGGTCATTTTCGTCCTCCCTAGGCTTATTCTTGTCCAATTAGGGTTTTTAACCAATCTTGTGCATCCAATAGGTGTGTTTGTGTCATTGGATGATCAATTAGGTCATTTTCTACCTCCCTAGGCTTATTCTTGTCCAACTAGGGTTTTTAACCAATCTTGTGCATCCAATAGGTGTGTTTGTGTCATTGGATGATCAATTAGGTCATTTTCGTCCTCCCTAGGCATATTCTTGTCCAACTAGGGTTTTTAACCAATCTTGTGCATCCAATAGGTGTGTTTGTGTCATTGGATGATCAATTAGGTCATTTTCGTCCTCCCTAGGCTTATTCTTGTCCAATTAGGGTTTTTAACCAATCTTGTGCATCCAATAGGTGTGTTTGTGTCATTGGATGATCAATTAGGTCACTTTGATCCTCCCTAGGCTTATTCTTGTCCAATAAGTGTTTTTAACCAATCTTGTGCATCCAATAAGTTCATTTGTGTCATTGGATTAACATTTAGGTCATTTTCGTCCTCCCTAGGCATATTCTTGTCCAATTAGGGTTTTTAACCAATCTTGTGCATCCAATAGGTGTGTTTGTGTCATTGGATGATCAATTAGGTCCTTTTCGTCCTCCCTAGGCTTATTCTTGTCCAATTAGGGTTTTTAACCATTCTTGTGCATCCAATAACTTTGTTTGTGTCATTGAATTAATATTTAGGTCATTTTCATCCTCCCTAGGCATATTCTTGTCCAATTAGGGTTTTTAACCAATCTTGTGCATCCAACAGGTGTGTTTGTGTCATTGGATGATCAATTAGGTCATTTTCGTCCTCCCTAGGCTTATTCTTGTCCAATTAGGGTTTTTAACCAATCTTGTGCATCCAATAAGTTTATTTGTGTCATTGGATGATCAATTAGGTCATTTTCGTCCTCCCTATGCATATTCTTGTCCAACTAGGGTTTTAAACCAATCTTGGGCATCCAATAGGTGTGTTTGTGTCATTGGATGATCAATTAGGTCATTTTCGTCCTCCCTAGGCTTATTCTTGTCCAATTAGGGTTTTTAACCAATCTTGTGCATCCAATAGGTGTGTTTGTGTCATTGGATGATCAATTAGGTCATTTTCGTCCTCCCTAGGCTTATTCTTGTCCAATTAGGGTTTTTAACCAATCTTGTGCATCCAATAGGTGTGTTTGTGTCATTGGATGATCAATTAGGTGATTTTTGTCCACCCTAGACATATTCTTGTCCAATTAGGGTTTTTAACCAATCTTGTGCATCCAATAGGTGTGTTTGTGTCATTGGATGATCAATTAGGTCATTTTCGTCCTCCCTAGGCATATTCTTGTCCAATTAGGGTTTTTAACCAATCTTGTGCATCCAATAGGTGTGTTTGTGTCATTGGATGATCAATTAGGTGATTTTCGTCCTCCCTAGGCATATTCTTGTCCAATTAGGGTTTTTAACCAATCTTGTGCTTCCAATAGGTGTGTTTGTGTCATTGGATGATCAATTAGGCCATTTTCCTCCTCCCTAGGCTTATTCTTGTCCAATTAGGGTTTTTAACCAATCTTGTGCATCCAATAAGTTGAGTTGTGTCATTGGATTAACATTTAGGTCATTTTCGTCCTCCCTAGGCATATTCTTGTCCAATTAGGGTTTTTAACCAATCTTATGCATCCAATAGGTGTGTTTGTTTCATTGGATGACCATTTAGGTCATTTTTGTCCTACCTAGGTTTATTCTCGACCAATTACGGTTTTTAACCAATCTTGTGCATTCAATAAGTTCATTTGTGTCATTGGATTAATATTTAGGTCATTTTCGTCCTCCCTAGGCATATTCTTGTCCAATTACGGTTTTTAACCAATCTTGTGCATCCGATAAGTTCATTTGTGTCATTGGAAGATCAATTAGTTCATTTTCTTCTTCTCTAGGGATATTCTTGTCCAATTAGCGTTTTTAACCAATCTTGTGCATCCAAAAGGTGTGTTTGTGTCATTGGATGATCAATTATGTCATTTTCGTCCTCCCTATGCTTATTCTTGTCCAATTAGGGTTTTTATCCAATCTTGTGCATCCAATAAGTTCATTTGTGTCATTGGATTAACATTTAGGTCATTTTCGTCCACCCTAGGCATATTCTTGTCCAATTAGGGTTTTTAACCAATCTTATGCATCCAATAGGTGTGTTTGTTTCATTGGATGACCATTTAGGTCATTTTCGTCCTACCTAGGTTTATTCTCGACCAATTAGGGTTTTTAACCAATCTTGTGCATCCAATAAGTTCATTTATGTCATTGGATTAATATTTAGGTCATTTTCGTCCTCCCTAGGCATATTCTTGTCCAATTACGGTTTTTAACCAATCTTGTGCATCCAATAGGTGTGTTTGTGTCATTGGATGATCAATTAGGTCATTTTCGTCCTCCCTAGGCTTATCCTTGTCCAATTAGGGTTTTTAACCAATCTTGTGCATCCAATAAGTTCATTTGTGTCATTGGATTAACATTTAGGTCATTTTCGTCCTCCCTAGGCATATTCTTGTCCAATTAGGGTTTTTAACCAATCTTGTGCATCCAATAGGTGTGTTTGTGTCATTGGATGATCAATTAGGTCATTTTCGTCCTCCCTAGGCTTATTCTTGTCCAATAAGGGTTTTTAACCAATCTTGTGCATCCAATAGGTGTGTTTGTATCATTGGATGATCAATTAGGTCATTTTCGTCCTCCCTAGGCTTATTCTTGTCCAATTAGGGTTTTTAACCAATCTTGTGCATCCAATAAGTTTGTTTGTTTCATTGAATTAATATTTAGGTCATTTTCGTCCTCCCTAGGCATATTCTTGTCCAATTAGGGTTTTTAACCAATCTTGTGCATCCAATAGGTGTGTTTGTGTCATTGGATGATCAATTAGGTCATTTTCGTCCTCCCTAGGCTTATTCTTGTCCAATTAGGGTTTTTAACCAATCTTGTGCATCCAATAAGTTGAGTTGTGTCATTGGATTAACATTTACGTCATTTTCCTCCTCCCTAGGCTTATTCTTATCCAATTAGGGTTTTTAACCAATCTTGTGCATCCAATAACTTTGTTTGTGTCCTTGAATTAATATTTAGGTCATTTTCGTCCTCCATAGGCATATTCTTGTCCAATTAGGGTTTTTAACCAATCTTGTGCATCCAATAGGTGTGTTTGTGGCAATGGATGATCAATTAGGTCATTTTCGTCCTCCCTAGGCTTATTCTTGTCCAATTAGGGTTTTTAACCAATCTTTTGCATCCAATAAGTTTGTTTGTTTCATTGAATTAATATTTAGGTCATTTTCGTCCTCCCTAGGCATATTCTTGTCCAATTAGGGCTTTTAACCAATCTTGTGCATCCAATAGGTGTGTTTGTGTCATTGGATGATCAATTAGGTCATTTTCGTCCTCCCTAGGCTTATTGTTGTCCAATTAGGGTTTTTAACCAATCTTGTGAATCCAATATTTTTGTTTGTGTCATTGAATTAATATTTTGGTCATTTTCGTCCTCCCTAGGCATATTCTTGTCCAATTAGGGTTTTTAACCAATCTTGTGCATCCAATAGGTGTGTTTGTGTCATTGGATGATCAATTAGGTCATTTTCGTCCTCCCTAGGCTTATTCTTGTCCAATTAGGGTTTTTAACCAATCTTGTGCATCCAATAGGTGTGTTTGTGTCATTGGATGATCAATTAGGTCATTTTCGTCCACCCTAGGCTTATTCTTGTCCAAGTAGGGTTTTTAACCAATCTTGTGCATCCGATAAATTTGTTTGTGTCATTGAATTAATATTTAGGTCATTTTCGTCCTCCCTAGGCATATTCTTGTCCAATTAGGGTTTTTAACCAATCTTGTGCATCCAATAGGTGTGTTTGTGACATTGGATGATCAATTAAGTCATTTATGTCCTCCCTAGGCATATTCTTGTCCAATTAGGGTTTTTAACCAATCTTGTGCATCCAATAGGTGTGTTTGTGTCATTGGATGATCAATTAGGTCATTTTCGTCCTCCCTAGGCATATTCTTGTCCAATTAGGGTTTTTAACCAATCTTGTGCATCCAATAGGTGTGTTTGTGTCATTGGATGATCAATTAGGTCATTTTCGTCCTCCATAGGCATATTCTTGTCCAATTAGGGTTTTTAACGAATCTTGTGCATCCAAAAGGTGTGTTTGTGTCATTGGACGATCAATTAGGTCATTTTCGTCCTCCCTAGGCTTATTCTTGTCCAATTAGGGTTTTTAACCAATCTTGTGCATCCAATAAGTTCATTTGTGTCATTGGATTTACATTTAGGTCATTTTAGTCCTCCCTAGGCATATTCTTGTCCAATTAGGGTTTTTAACCAATCTTGTGCATCCAATAGGTGTGTTTGTGTCATTGGATGATCAATTAGGTCATTTTCGTCCTCCCTAGGCATATTCTTGTCCAATTAGGGTTTTTAACCAATCTTGTGCATCCAATAGGTGTGTTTGTGTCATTGGATGATCAATTAGGTCATTTTCGTCCTCCCTAGGCTTATTCTTGTCCAATTAGGGTTTTTAACCAATCTTGTGCATCCAATAGGTGTGTTTGTGTCATTGGATAATCAATTAGGTCATTTTCGTCCTCCCTTGGCTTATTCTTGTGCAATTAGGGTTTTTAATCAATCTTGTGCATCTAATAGGTGTGTTTGTGTCATTGGATGATCAATTAGGTCATTTTCGTCCTCCCTAGGCTTATTCTTGCCCAATAAAGGTTTTTAACCAATCTTGTGCATCCAATAAGTTGAGTTGTGTCATTGGATTAACATTTAGGTCATTTTCGTCCTCCCTAGGCATATTCTTGTCCAATTAGGGTTTTTAACCAATCTTGTGCATCCAATAGGTGTGTTTGTGTCATTGGATGATCAATTAGGTCATTTTCGTCCTCCCTAGGCTTATTCTTGTCCAATTAGGGTTTTTAACCAATCTTGTGCATCCAATAGGTGTGTTTGTGTCATTGGATGATCAATTAGGTCATTTTCGTCCTCCCTAGGCTTATTCTTGTCCAATTAGGGTTTTTAACCAATCTTGTGCATCCAATAGGTGTGTTTGTGTCATTGGATGATCAATTTGCTCATTTTCGTCCTCCCTAGGCTTATTCTTGTCCAATTAGGGTTTTTAACCAATCTTGTGCATCCAATAAGTTTGTTTGTGTCATTGAATTAATATTTAGTTCATTTTCGTCCTCCCTAGGCATCATCTTGTCCAATTAGGGTTTTTAACCAATCTTGTGCATCCAATAGGTGTGTTTGTGTCATTGGATGATCAATTAGGTCATTTTCGTCCTCCCTAGGCTTATTCTTGTCCAATTAGGGTTTTTAACCAATCTTGTTCATCCAATAGGTGTGTTTGTGTCATTGGATGATCAATTAGGTCATTTTCGTCCTCCCTAGGCTTATTATTGTCCAATTAGGGTTTTTAACCAATCTTGTGCATCCAATAAGTTCATTTGTATCATTGGATGATCAATTAGGTCATTTTCGTCCTCCCTAGGCATATTCTTGTCCATTTAGGGTTTTAAACCAATCTTGTGCATCCAATAGGTGTGTTTGTGTCATTGGATGATCAATTAGGTCATTTTCGTCCTCCCTAGGCATATTCTTGTCCAATTAGGGTTTTTAACCAATCTTGTGCATCCAATAGGTGTGTTTGTGTCATTGGATGATCAATTAGGTCATTTTCGTCCTCCCTAGGCTTATTCTTGTCCAATTAGGGTTTTTAACCAATCTTGTGCATCCAATAGGTGTGTTTGTGTCATTGGATGATCAATTAGGTCATTTTCGTCCTCCCTAGGCTTATTCTTGTCCAATTACGGTTTTTAACCAATCTTGTGAATCCAATAAGTTTGTTTGTGTCATTGAATTAATATTCAGGTCATTTTCGTCCTCCCAAGGCATATTCTTGTCCAATTAGGGTTTTTAACCAATCTTGTGCATCCAATAGGTGTGTTTGTGTCATTGGATGATCAATTAGGTCATTTTCGTCCTCCCTAGGCTTATTCTTGTCCAATTAGGGTTTTTAACCAATCTTGTGCATCCAATAAGTTTGTTTGTGTCATTGAATTAATATTTAGGTCATTTTCGTCCTCCCAAGGCATATTCTTGTCCAATTAGGGTTTTTAACCAATCTTGTGCATCCAATAGTTGTGTTTGTGTCATTGGATGATCAATTAGGTCATTTTTGTCCTCCCTAGGCATATTCTTGTCCAACAAGGGTTTTTAACAAATCTGGTGCTTCCAATAGGTGTGTTTGTGTCATTGGATGATCAATTAGGTCATTATGGTCCTCCCTAGGCTTATTCTTGTCCAATTAGGGTTTTTAACCAATCTTGTGCATCCAATAGGTGTGTTTGTGTCATTGGATGATCAATTAGGTCATTTTCGTCCTCCCTAGGCTTATTCTTGTCCAATTAGGGTTTTTAACCAATCTTGTGCATCCAATAGGTGTGTTTGTGTCATTGGATGATCAATTAGGTCATTTTCGTCCTCCCTAGGCTTATTCTTGTCCAATTAGGGTTTTTAACCAATCTTGTGCATCCAATAGGTGTGTTTGTGTCATTGGATGATCAATTAGGTCATTTTCATCATCCCAAGGCTTATTCTTGTCCAATTAGGGTTTTTAACCAATCTTGTGCATCCAATAACTTTGTTTGTGTCATTGAATTAATATTTAGGTCATTTTCGTCCTCCTTAGGCATATTCTTGTCGAATTAGGGTTTTTAACCAATCTTGTGAATCCAATCGGTGTGTTTCTGTCATTGGATGATCAATTAGGTCATTTTCGTCCTCCCTAGGCTTATTCTTGTCCAATTAGGGTTTTTAACCAATCTTGTGCATCCAATAGGTGTGTTTGTGTCATTGGATGATCAATTAGGTCATTTTCGTCCTCCCTAGGCTTATTCTTGTCCAATTAGGGTTTTTAACCAATCTTGTGCATCCAATAGGTGTGTTTGTGTCATTGGATGATCAATTAGGTCATTTTCGTCCTCCCTAGGCTTATTCTTGTCCAATTAGGGTTTTTAACCAATCTTGTGCATCCAATAGGTGTGTTTGTGTCATTGGATGATCAATTAGGTCATTTTCGTCCTTTCTATGCTTATTTTTGTCCAATTAGGGTTTTTAAGCAATCTTGTGCATCCAATAAGTTCATTTGTGTCATTGGATGATCAATTAGGTCATTTTCGTCCTCCCTAGGCATATTCTTGTCCAACTAGGGTTTCTAACCAATCTTGTGCTTCCAATAGATGTGTTTGTGTCATTGGATGATCAATTAGGTCATTTTCGTCCTCCCTAGGCTTATTCTTGTCCAATTAGGGTTTTTAACCAATCTTGTGCATCCAATAGGTGTGTTTGTGTCATTGGATGATCAATTAGGTCATTTTCGTCCTCCCTAGGCTTATTCTTGTCCAATTAGGGTTTTTAACCAATCTTGTGCATCCAATAGGTGTGTTTGTGTCATTGGATGATCAATTAGGTCATTTTCGTCCTCCCTAGGCATGTTCTTGTCCAATTAGGGTTTTTAACCAATCATGTGCATCCAATAGGTGTGTTTATCTCATTGGATGATCAATTAGGTCACTTTGATCCTCCCTAGGCTTATTCTTGTCCAATTAGGGTTTTTAACCAATCTTGTGCATCCAATAAGTTCATTTGTGTCATTGGTTTAACATTTAGGTCATTTTCGTCCTCCCTAGGCATATTCTTGTCCAATTAGGGTTTTTAACCAATCTTGTGCATCCAATAGGTGTGTTTGTGTCATTGGATGATCAATTAGGTCATTTTCGTCCTCTCTAGGCTTATTCTTTTCCAATTAGGGTTTTTAACCAATCTTGTGCATCCAATAGGTGTGTTTGTGTCATTGGATGATCAATTAGGTCATTTTCGTCCTCCCTAGGCATATTCTTGTCCAATTAGGGTTTTTAACCAATCTTGTGCATCCAATAGGTGTGTTTGTGTCATTGGATGATCAATTAGGTCATTTTCGTCCTCCCTAGGCTTATTCTTGTCCAATTAGGGTTTTTAACCAATCTTGTGCATCCAATAGGTGTGTTTGGGTCATTGGATGATCAATTAGGTTATTTTCGTCCTCCCTAGGCTAATTCTTGTCCAATTAGGGTTTTTAACCAATCTTGTGCATCCAATAAGTTGAGTTGTTTCATTGGATTAACATTTAGGTCATTTTCGTCCTCCCTAGGCATATTCTTGTCCAATTAGGGTTTTTAACCAATCTTGTGCATCCAATAGGTGTGTTTGTGTCATTGGATGATCAATTAGGTCATTTTCGTCCTACCTAGGCTTATGCTTGTCCAATTAGGGTTTTTAACCAATCTTGTGCATCCAATAGGTGTGTTTGTGTCATTGGATGATCAATTAGGTCATTTTCGTCCTCCCTAGGCTTATTCTTGTCCAATTAGGGTTTTTAACCAATCTTGTGCATCCAATAGGTGTGTTTGTGTCGTTGGATGATCAATTAGGTTATTTTCGTCCTCCCTAGGCTAATTCTTGTCCAATTAGGGTTTTTAACCAATCTTGTGCATCCAATAAGTTGAGTTGTTTCATTGGATTAACATTTAGGTCATTTTCGTCCTCCCTAGGCATATTCTTGTCCAATTAGGGTTTTTAACCAATCTTGTGCATCCAATAGGTGTGTTTGTGTCATTGGATGATCAATTAGGTCATTTTCGTCCTCCCTAGGCTTATGCTTGTCCAATTAGGGTTTTTAACCAATCTTGTGCATCCAATAGGTGTGTTTGTGTCATTGGATGATTAATTAGGTCATTTTTGTCCTCCCTAGGCTTATTCTTGTCCAACTAGGGTTTTAAACCAATCTTGTGCATCCAAAAAGTTGAGTTGTGTCATTGGATTAACATTTAGGTCATTTTCGTCCTCCCTAGGCATATTCTTGTCCAATTAGGGTTTTTAACCAATCTTGTGCATCCAATAGGTGTGTTTGTGTCATTGGATGATCAATTAGGTCATTTTCGTCCTCCCTAGGCTTATTCTTGTCCAATTAGGGTTTTTAACCAATCTTGTGCATCCAATAAGTTCATTTGTGTCATTGGATGATCAATTAGGTCATTTTCGTCCTCCCTAGGCATATTCTTGTCCAACTAGGGTTTTTAACCAATCTTGTGCATCCAATAGGTGTGTTTGTGTCATTGGATGATCAATTAGGTCATTTTCGTCCTCCCTATGCTTATTCTTGTCCAATTAGGGTTTTTAACCAATCTTGTGCGTCCAATAGGTGTGTTTGTGTCATTGGATGATCAATTAGGTCATTTTCGTCCTCCCTAGGCTTATTCTTGTCCAATTAGGGTTTTTAACCAATCTTGTGCATCCAATAGGTGTGTTTGTGTCATTGGATGATGAATTAGGTCATTTTCGTCCTCCCTAGGCATATTCTTGTCCAATTAGGGTTTTTAACCTATGTTGTGCATCCAATAGGTGTGTTTGTGTCATTGGATGATCAATTAGGTCATTTTCGTCCTCCCTAGGCTTATTCTTGTCCAATTAGGGTTTTTAACCAATCTTGTGCATCCAATAGGTGTGTTTGTGTCATTGGATGATCAATTAGGTCATTTTCGTCCTCCCTAGGCATATTCTTGTCCAATTAGGGTTTTTAACCAATCTTGTGCATCCAATAGGTGTGTTTGTGTCATTGGATGATCAATTAGGTCATTTTCGACCTCCCTATGCATATTCTTGTCCAATTAGGGTTTTTAACGAATCTTGTGCATCCAATTGGTGTGTTTGTGTCATTGGATGATCAATTAGGTCATTTTCATCCTCCCTAGGCATATTCTTGTCCAATTAGGGTTTTTAACCAATCTTGTGCATCCAATAGGTGTGTTTGTGTCATTGGATGATCAATTAGGTCATTTTCGTCCTCCCTAGGCTTATTCTTGTCCAATTAGGGTTTTTAACCAATCTTGTGCATCCAATAGGTGTGTTTGTGTCATTGGATGATCAATTAGGTCATTTTCTTCCTCCCTAGGCTTATTCTTGTCCAATTAGGGTTTTTAACCAATCTTGTGCATCCAATAACTTTGTTTATGTCATTGGATGATCAATTAGGTCATTTTCGTCCTCCCTAGGCTTATTCTGGTCCAATTAGGGTTTTTAACCAATCTTGTGCATCCAAAAAGTTTCTTTATGTCATTGAATTAATATTTAGGTCATTTTCGTCCTCCCTTGGCATATTCTTGTCCAATTAGGGTTTTTAACCAATCTTGTGCATCCAATAGGTGTGTTTGTGTCATTGGATGATCAATTAGGTCATTTTCGTCCTCCCTAGGCTTATTCTTGTCCAATTAGGGTTTTTAACCAATCTTGTGCATCCAATAGGTGTGTTTGTGTCATTGGATGATCAATTAGGTCATTTTTCGTCCTCCCTAAGCTTATTCTTGTCCAATTAGGGTTTTTAACCAATCTTATGCATCCAATAGGTGTGTTTGTGTCATTGGATGATCAATTAGGTCATTTTCGTCCTCCCTAGGCTTATTCTTGTCCAATTAGGGTTTTTAACCAATCTTGTGCATCCAATAGGTGTGTTTGTGTCATTGGATGATCAATTAGGTCATTTTCGTCCTCCCTAGGCTTATTCTTGTCCAATTAGGGTTTTTAACCAATCTTGTGCATCCAATAGGTGTGTTTGTGTCATTGGATGATGAATTAGGTCATTTTCGTCCTCCCTAGGCATATTCTTGTCCAATTATGGTTTTTAACCAATCTTGTGCATCCAATAGGTGTGTTTGTGTCATTCGATGATCAATTAGTTCATTTTCGTCCTCCATAGGCTTATTCTTGTCCAATTAGGGTTTTTAACCAATCTTGTGCATCCAATAGGTGTGTTTGTGTCATTGAATGATCAATTAGGTCATTTTCGTCCTTCGAAGGCTTATTCTTGTCCAATTAGGGTTTTTAACCAATCTTGTGCATCCAATAGGTGTGTTTGTGTCATTGGATGATCAATTAGGTCATTTTCGTCCTCCCTAGGCTTATTCTTGTCCAATTAGGGTTTTTAACCAATCTTGTGCATCCAATAGGTGTGTTTGTGTCATTGGATGATCAATTAGGTCATTTTCGTCCTCCCTAGGCATATTCTTGTCCAATTAGGGTTTTTAACCAATCTTGTGCATCCAATAGGTGTGTTTGTGTCGTTGGATGATCAATTAGGTCATTTTCGTCCTCCCTAGGCTTATTCTTGTCCAATTAGCGTTTTTAACCAATCTTGTGCATCCAATAAGTTTGTTTGTGTCATTGGATGATCAATTATGTCATTTTTGTCCTCCCTAGGCATATTCTTGTCCAACTAGGGTTTTTAACCAATCTTGTGCATCCAATAGGTGTGTTTGTGTCATTGGATGATCAATTAGGTCATTTTCGTCCTCCCTAGGCTTATTCTTGTCCAATTAGGGTTTTTAACCAATCTTGTGCATCCAATAGGTGTGTTTGTGTCATTGGATGATCAATTAGGTCACTTTGATCCTCCCTAGGCTTATTCTTGTCCAATAAGTGTTTTTAACCAATCTTGTGCATCCAATAAGTTCATTTGTGTCATTGGATTAACATTTAGGTCATTTTCGTCCTCCCTAGGCATATTCTTGTCCAATTAGGGTTTTTAACCAATCTTGTGCATCCAATAGGTGTGTTTGTGTCATTGGATGATCAATTAGGTCATTTTCGTCCTCCTTAGGCATATTCTTGTCCAATTAGGGTTTTTAACCAATCTTGTGCATCCAATAAGTTCATTTGTGTCATTGGATGATCAATTACGTCATTTTCGTCCTCCCTAGGCATATTCTTGTCCAATTAGGGTTTTTAACCAATCTTGTGCATCCAATAGGTGTGTTTGTGTCATTGGATGATCAATTAGGCCATTTTCCTCCTCCCTAGGCTTATTCTTGTCCAATTAGGGTTTTTAACCAATCTTGTGCATCCAATAAGTTGAGTTGTCTCATTGGATTAACATTTAGGTCATTTTCGTCCTACCTAGGCTTATTCTCGACCAATTAGGGTTTTTAACCAATCTTATGCATCCAATAGGTGTGTTTGTTTCATTGGATGACCATTTAGGTCATTTTCGTCCTACCTAGGCTTATTCTCGACCAATTATGGTTTTTAACCAATCTTGTGCATCCAATAAGTTCATTTGTGTCATTGGATTAATATTTAGGTCATTTTTGTCCTCCCTAGGCATATTCTTGTCAAATTAGGGTTTTTAACCAATCTTGTGCATCCAATAGGTGTGTTTGTGTCATTGGATAATCAATTAGGTCATTTTCGTCCTCCCTAGGCATGTTCTTGTCCAATTAGGGTTTTTAACCAATCTTGTGCATCCAATAGGTGTCTTTGTGTCATTGGATGATCAATTAGGTCATTTTCGTCCTCCCTGGGCTTATACTTATCCAATTAGGGTTTTTATCCAATCTTGTGCATTCAATAAGTTCATTTGTGTCATTGGATTAACAATTAGGTCATTTTCGTCCTCCCTAGGCTTATTCTTGTCCAATTAGGGTTTTTAACCAATCTTGTGCCTCCAATAAGTTCATTTGTGTCATTGGATGATCAATTAGGTCATTTCGTCCTCCCTAGGCATATTCTTGTCCAATTAGGGTTTTTAACGAATTTTGTGCAACCAATAGGTGTGTTTGTGTCATTGGATGATCAATTAGGTCATTTTCGTCCTCCCAAGGCTTATTCTTGTCCAATTAGGGTTTTTAACCAATCTTGTGCATCCAATAAGTTCATTTGTGTCGTTGGATTAACATTTAGGTCATTTTCGTCCTCCCTAGGCTTATTCTTGTCCAATTAGGGTTTTTAACCAATCTTGTGCATCCAATAGGTGTGTTTGTGTCATTGGATGATCAATTAGGTGATTTTTGTCCACCCTAGACATATTCTTGTCCAATTAGGGTTTTTAACCAATCTTGTGCATCCAATAGGTGTGTTTGTGTCATTGGATGATCAATTAGGTCATTTTCGTCCTCCCTAGGCATATTCTTGTCCAATTAGGGTTTTTAACCAATCTTGTGCATCCAATAGGTGTGTTTGTGTCATTGGATGATCAATTAGGTGATTTTCGTCCTCCCTAGGCATATTCTTGTCCAATTAGGGTTTTTAACCAATCTTGTACTTCCAATAGGTGTGTTTGTGTCATTGGATGATCAATTAGGCCATTTTCCTCCTCCCTAGGCTTATTCTTGTCCAATTAGGGTTTTTAACCAATCTTGTGCATCCAATAAGTTGAGTTGTGTCATTGGATTAACATTTAGGTCATTTTCGTCCTCCCTAGGCATATTCTTGTCCAATTAGGGTTTTTAACCAATCTTATGCATCCAATAGGTGTGTTTGTTTCATTGGATGACCATTTAGGTCATTTTTGTCCTACCTAGGTTTATTCTCGACCAATTACGGTTTTTAACCAATCTTGTGCATCCAATAAGTTCATTTGTGTCATTGGATGATCAATTAGGTCATTTTCGTCCTCCCTAGGCTTATTCTTGTCCAATTAGGGTTTTTAACCAATCTTGTGCATCCAATAAGTTGAGTTGTCTCATTGGATTAACATTTAGGTCATTTTCGTCCTACCTAGGCTTATTCTCGACCAATTAGGGTTTTTAACCAATCTTATGCATCCAATAGGTGTGTTTGTTTCATTGGATGACCATTTAGGTCATTTTCGTCCTACCTAGGCTTATTCTCGACCAATTATGGTTTTTAACCAATCTTGTGCATCCAATAAGTTCATTTGTGTCATTGGATTAATATTTAGGTCATTTTTGTCCTCCCTAGGCATATTCTTGTCAAATTAGGGTTTTTAACCAATCTTGTGCATCCAATAGGTGTGTTTGTGTCATTGGATAATCAATTAGGTCATTTTCGTCCTCCCTAGGCATGTTCTTGTCCAATTAGGGTTTTTAACCAATCTTGTGCATCCAATAGGTGTCTTTGTGTCATTGGAT
>JBBPBR010001160.1:14058-84670 GCA_037974775.1 Cicer pinnatifidum | reverse complement strand
GGAGGACGAAAATGACCTAAATATTAATTTAATGACACAAACAAACTTCTCGGATGCACAAGATTGGTTAAAAACCCTAATTGGACAAGAATAAGCCTAGGGAGGACGAAAATGACCTAATTGATCATCCAATGACACAAACACACCTATTGGATGCACAAGATTGGTCTAAAACTCTAATTGGACAAGAATATGCCTAGGGAGGACGAAAATGACCTAAATGTTAATCCAATGACACCAATGAACTTATTGGATGCCCAAGATTGGTTAAAAACCCAAATTGGACAAGAATAAGCATAGGGAGGACGAAAATGACCTAAATGTTAATCCAATGACACAACTCAACTTATTAGATGATCAAGATTGGTTAAAAACCGTAATTGGGCAAGAATAAGCCTAGGGAGGACGAAAATGACCTAATTGATCATCCAATGACACAAACACACCTATTGGATGCACAAGATTGGTTAAAAACCCTAATTGGACAAGAATAAGCCTAGGGAGGACGAAAATGACCTAAATGTTAAACCAATGACACAACTCCACTTATTGGATGCACAAGATTGGTTAAAAACCCTAATTGGACAAGAATAAGCCTAGGGAGGACGAAAATAACCTAATTGATCATCCAATGACACAAACACACCTATTGGATGCACAAGATTCGTTAAAAACCCTAATTGGACAAGAATATGCCTAGGGAGGACGAAAATGACCTAATTGATCATCGAATGACACAAACACACCTATTGGATGCACAAGATTGGTTAAAAACCCTAATTGGACAAGAATAAGCCTAGGGAGGACGAATATGACCTAAATGTTAATCCAATGACACAACTCAACTTATTGGATGCACAAGATTGGTTAAAAAACCCTAATTGGACAAGAATAAGCCTAAGGAGGACGAAAATGACCTAATTGATCATCCAATGACACAAACACACCTATTGGATGCACAAGATTGGTTAAAAACCCTAATTGGACAAGAATATGCCTAGGGAAGACGAAAATGGCCTAAATATTAATTCAATGACACAAACAAACTTATCGGATGCACAAGATTGGTTAAAAACCCTAATTGGACAAGAATAAGCCTAGGGAGGACGAAAATGACCTAATTGATCATCCAATGACACAAACACACCTATTGGATGCACAAGATTGGTTAAAAACCCTAATTGGACAAGAATAAGCCTAGGGAGGACGAAAATGACCTAATTGATCATCCAATGACACAAACACACATATTGGATGCACAAGATTGGTTAAAAACCCTAATTTGACAAGAATATGCCTAGAGAGGACAAAAATGACCTAAATTGATCATCCAATGACACAAACACACCTATTGGATGCACAAGATTGGTTAAAAACCCTAATTGGACAACAATATGCCTAGGGAGGACGAAAATGACCTAAATGTTAATCCAATGACACAAATGAACTTATTGGATGCACAAGATTGGTTAAAAACCCTAATTGGACCAGAATAAGCCTAGGAAGGACGAAAATGACCTAATTGATCATCCAATGACACAAACACATCTATTGGATGCACAAGATTGGTTAAAAACCCTAATTGGACAAGAATATGCCTAGGGAGGATGAAAATGACCTAAATATTAATTCAATGACATAAACAAACTTGTTGGATGCACAAGAATGGTTAAAAACCCTAATTGGACAAGAATAAGCCTAGGGAGGACGAAAATGACCTAATTGATCATCCAATGACACAAACACACCTATTGGATGCACAAGATTGGTTAAAAACCCTAATTGGACAAGAATAAGCCTAGGGAGGACGAAAATGACCTAATTGATCATCCAATGACATAAACACACCTATTGGATGCACAAGATTGGTTAAAAACCTTAATTGGACAAGAATAAGCCTAGGGAAGACGAAAATGACCTAATTGATCATCCAATGACACAAACACACCTATTGGATGCACAAGATTGGTTTAAAACCCTAGTTGGACAAGAATATGCCTAGGGAGGACGAAAATGACCTAATTGATCATCCAATTGACACAAACACACCTATTGGATGCACAAGATTGGTTAAAAACCCTAATTGGACAAGAATATGCCTAGTGAGGACGAAAATGACCTAAATATTAATTCAATGACACAAACAAAGTTATTGGATGCACAAGACTGGTTAAAAACCCTAATTGGACAAGAATAAGCCTAGGGAGGACGAAAATGACCTAATTGATCATCCAATGACACAAACACACCTATTGGATGCACAAGATTGGTTAAAAACCCTAATTGGACAAGAATAAGCCTAGGGAGGACGAAAATGACCTAATTGATCATCCAATGATACAAACACACCTATTGGATGCACAAGATTGGTTAAAAACCCTAATTGGACAAGAATATGCCTAGGGAGGACGAAAATGACCTAATTGATCATCGAATGACACAAACACACCTATTGGATGCAAAAGTTTGGTTAAAAACCCTAATTGGACAAGAATATGCCTAGGGAGGACGAATATGACCTAAATGTTAATCCAATAATACAAATGAACTTATTGGATGCACAAGATTGGTTAAAAACCCTAATTCAACAAGAATAAGCCTAGGGAGAACGAAAATGACCTAATTGATCATCCAATGACACAAACACACCTATTGGAAGCACAAGATTGGTTAAGAACCCTAATTGGACAAGAATAAGCCTAAGGAGGACGAAAATGACCTAATTGATCATCCAATGACACAAATGAACTTATTGGATGCACAAGATTGGTTAAAAACCCTAATTGGACAAGAATAAGCCTAGGGAGGACGAAAATGACCTAATTGATCATCCAATGACACAAACACACCTATTGGATGCACAAGATTGGTTAAAAACCCTAATTGGACAAGAATATGCCTAGGGAGGACGAAAATGACCTAATTGATCATCCAATGACACAAACACACCTATTGGATGCACAAGATTGGTTAAAAACCCTAATTGGACAAGAATATGCCTAGGGAGGACGAATATTACCTAAATGTTAATCCAATAACACAAATGAACTTATTGGATGCACAAGATTGGTTAAAAACCCTAATTGGACAAGAATAAGCCTAGGGAGAACGAAAATGACCTAATTGATCATCCAATGACACAAACACACCTATTGGATGCACAAGATTGGTTAAAAACCCTAATTGGACAAGAATAAGCCTAGGGAGGACGAAAATGACCTAATTGATCATCCAATGACACAAACACACCTATTGGATGCACAAGATCGATTAATAACCCTAATTGGACAAGAATATGCCTAGGGAGGACGAAAATGACCTAATTGATCATCCAATGACACAAACACACCTATTGGATGCACAAGATTGGTTAAAAACCCTAATTGGACAAGAATATGCCTAGGGAGGACGAATATGACCTAAATGTTAATCCAATAACACAAATGAACTTATCGGATGCACAAGATTGGTTAAAAACCCAAATTGGACAAGAATAAGCCTAGGGAGGACGAAAATGACCTAATTGATCATCCAATGACACAAACACACCTATTGGATGCACAAGATTGGTTAAAAACCCTAATTGGACAAGAATATGCCTAGGGAGGACGAAAATGACCTAATTGATCATCCAATGACACAAACACACCTATTGGATGCACAAGATTGGTTAAAAACCCTAATTGGACAAGAATAAGCCTAGGGAGGACGAAAATGACCTAATTAATCATCCAATGACACAAACACACTTATTAGATGCACAAGATTGGTTAAAAACCCTAATTGGACAAGAATATGCCTAGGGAGGCCGAAAATGACCTAAATGTTAATCCAATGACACAAATGAACTTATTGGATGCACAAGATTGGTTAAAAACCCTAATTGGACAAGAATAAGCATAGGGAGGACGAAAAAGACTAAATGTTTATCCAATGACACAACTCAACTTATTGGATGCACAAGATTGGTTAAAAACCCTAATTGGACAAGAATAAGCCTATGGAGGACGAAAATGACCTAATTGATCATCCAATGACACAAACACACCTATTGGATGCACAAGATTGGTTAAAAACCCTAATTGGACAAGAATAAGCCTAGGGAGGACGAAAATGACCTAAATGTTAATCCAATGACACAACTCAAGTTATTGGATGCACAAGATTGATTAAAAACCCTAATCGAACAAGAATAAGCCTAGGGAGGACGAAAATGACCTAATTGATCATCCAATGACACAAACACACCTATTGGATGCACAAGATTGGTTAAAAACCCTAATTGGACAAGAATATGCCTAGGGAGGACGAAAATGACCTAATTGATCATCCAATGACACAAACACACCTATTGGATGCACAAGATTGGTTAAAAACCCTAATTGGACAAGAATAAGCCTAGGGAGGAGGAAAATAACCTAATTGATCATCCAATGACACAAACACACCTATTGGATGCACAAGATTGGTTAAAAACCCTAATTGGACAAGAATATGCCTAGGGAGGACGAAAATGACCTAATTGTTAATCCAATGACACAAATGAACATATTGGATGCACAAGATTGGTTAAAAACCCTAATTGGACAAGAATAAGCCTAGGGAGGACGAAAATGACCTAATTGATCATCCAATGACACAAACACACCTATTGGATGCACAAGATTGGTTAAAAACCCTAATTGGACAAGAATATGCCTAGGGAGGACGAAAATGACCTAATTGATCATCCAATGACACAAACACACCTATTGGATGCACAAGATTGGTTAAAAACTCTAATTGGACAAGAATATGCCTAGGCAGGACGAAAATGACCTAATTGATCATCCAATGACACAAACATACCTATTGGATGACCTAATTGATCATCCAATGACACTAATGAACTTATTGGATGCACAAGATTGGTTAAAAACCCTAATTGGACAAGAATATGCCTAGGGAGGACGAAAATGACCTAAATGTTAATCCAATGACACAAATGAACTTATTGGATGCACAAGATTGGTTAAAAACCCTAATTGGACAAGAATAAGCCTAGGGAGGACGAAAATGACCTTAATGTTAATCCATTGACACAAATGAACTTATTGGATGCCCAAGATTAGTTAAAAACCCTAATTGGACAAGAATAAGCTTAGGGAGGACGAAAATGACCTAATTGATCATCCAATGACACAAACACACCTATTGGATGCACAAGATTGGTTAAAAACCCTAATTGGACAAGAATAAGCCTAGGGAGGACGAAAATGACCTAATTGATCATCCAATGACACAAACACACCTATTGGATGCACAAGATTGGTTAAAAACCCTAATTGGACAAGAATATGCCTAGGGAGGACGAAAATGACCTAATTGATCATCCAATGACACAAATGAACTTATTGGATGTACAAGATTAGTTAAAAACCCAAATTGGACAAGAATAAGCCTAGGGAGGACGAAAATGACCTAATTGATCATCCAATGACACAAACACACCTATTGGATGCACAAGATTGGTCTAAAACTCTAATTGGACAAGAATATGCCTAGGGAGGACGAAAATGACCTAAATGGTAATCCAATGACACAAATGAACTTATTAAATGCACAAGATTGGTTAAAAACCCTATTTGGACAAGAATAAGCCTATTGAGGACGAAAATGACCTAAATGTTAATCCAATGACACAACTCAACTTATTGGATTCACAAGATTGGTTAAAAACCCTAATTGGACAAGAATAAGCCTATGGAGGACGAAAATGACCTAATTGATCATCCAATGACACAAACACACCTATTGGATGCACAAGATTGGTTAAAAACCCTAATTGGACAAGAATAAGCCTAGGGAGGACGAAAATGACCTAATTCATCATCCAATGACACAACCACACCTATTGGATGCACAAGATTGGTTAAAAACCCTAATTGGACAAGAATATACCTAGGGAGGACGAAAATGATCTAATTGATCATCCAATGACACAAACACACCTTGTGGATGCACAAGATTGGTTAAAAACCATAATTGGACAAGAATAAGCCTAGGGAGGACGAAAATGACCTAATTGATCATCCAATGACACAAACACACCTATTGGATGCACAAGATTGGTTAAAAACCCTAATTGGACAAGAATATGCCTAGGGAGGACGAAAATGACCTAAATATTAATTCAATGACACAAACAAACTTATTGGATGCACAAGATTGGTTAAAAACCCTAATTGGACAAGAATATGCCTAGGGAGGATGAAAATAACCTAAATATTAATTCAATAACACAAACAAAGTTATTGGATGCACAAGATAGGTTAAAAACCCTAATTGGACAAGAATAAGCCTAGGGAGAACGAAAATGACCTAAATGTTAATCCAATGACACAACTCAACTTATTGGGATCACAAGATTGGTTAAAAACCCTAATTGGACAAGAATAAGCCTAGGGAGGACGAAAATGACCTAATAGATCATCCAATGATACAAACACTCCTATTGGATGCACAAGATTGGTTAAAAACCCTAGTTGGACAAGAATATGCCTAAGGAGGACAAAAATGACCTAATTGATCATCCAATGACACCAATGAACTTATTGGATGCACAAGATTGGTTAAAAACCCTAATTGGACAAGAATAAGCCTAGGGAGGACGAAAATGACCTAATTGATCATCCAATGACACAAACACACCTATTGGATGCACAAGATTGGTTAAAAACCCTAATTGGACAAGAATATGCCTAGGGAGGACGAAAATGACCTAAATATTAATTCAATGACACAAACAAACTTATTGGATGCACAAGATTGGTTAAAAACCCTAATTGGACAAGAATATGCCTCGGGAGGACGAAAATGACCTAATTGATCATCCAATGACACAAACACACCTATTGGATGCACAAGATTGGTTAAAAACCCTAATTGGACAAGAATAAGCCTAGGGAGGACGAAAATGACCTAATTGATCATCCAATGACACAAACATACCTATTGGATGCACAAGATTGGTTAAAAACCCTAATTGGACAAGAATATGCCTAGGGAGGACGAAAATGACCTAATTGATCATCCAACGACACAAACACACCTATTTATTGCACAAGATCGGTTAAAAACCCTAATTGGACAAGAATAAGCCTAGGGAGGACGAAAATGACCTAATTGATCATCCAATGACACAAACACACCTATTGGATGCACAAGACTAGTTAAAAACACTAATTGGACAAGAATATGCCTAGGAAGGACGAAAATGACCTAATTGATCATCCAATGACTCAAACACACCTATTGCATGCACAAGATTGGTTAAAAACCCTAATTGGATAAGTATAAGCCTTGGGAGGACGAAAATGAACGAATTGATAATCCAATGACACAAACACACCTATTGGATGCACAAGACTGGTTAAAAAACCTAATTGGACAAGAATATGCCTAGGAAGGACGAAAATGACCTAATTGATCATCCAATGACACAAACACACCTATTGGATGCACAAGATTGGTTAAAAACCCTAATTGGACAAGAATAAGCCTAGGGAGGACGAAAATGACCTAATTGATCATCCAATGACACAAACAAACCTATTGGATGCACAAGATTGGTTAAAAACCCTAATTGGACAAGAATATGCCTAGGGAGGAGGAAAATGACCTAAATATTAATTCAATGACACAAACAAAGTTATTGGATGCACAAGATTGGTTAAAACCCTAATTGGACAAGAATAAGCCTAGGGAGGACGAAAATGACCTAATTGATCATCCAATGACACAATCACACCTATTGGATGCTCAAGATTGGTTAAAAACGCTAATTGGACAAGAATATGCCTAGGAATGGCGAAAATGACCTAATTGATCATCCAATGACACAAACACACCTATTGGATGCACAAGATTGGTTAAAAACCCTAATTGGACAAGAATATGCCTAGGGAGGACGAAAATGACCTAATTGATCATCCAATGACACAAACACACCTATTGGATGCACAAGATTGGTTAAAAACCCTAATTGGACAGGAATAAGCCTAGGGAGGACGAAAATGACCTAATTGATCATCCATTGCCACAAACACACCTATTGGATGCACAAGATTGGTTAAAAACCCTAATTGGACAAGAATATGCCTAGGGAGGACGAAAATGACCTAAATATTAATTTAATGACACAAACAAAGTTATTGGATGCACAAGATTGGTTAAAAACCCTAATTGGACAAGAATAAGCCTAGGGACGACGTAAATGACCTAACTGATCATCCAATGACACAAACACACCTATTGGATGCACAAGATTGGTTAAAAACCCTAATTGGACAAGAATATGCCTAGGGAGGACGAAAATGACCTAAATATTAATTCAATGACACAAACAAACTTATCGGATGCACAAGCTTGGTTAAAAACCTTAATTGGACAAGAATAAGCCTAGGGAGGACGAAAATGACCTAATTGATCGTCTAATGACACAAACACACCTATTGGATTCACAAGATTGGTTAAAAACCCTAACTGGACAAGAATAAGCCTAGGGAGGACGAAAATGACCTAATTGATCATCCAATGACACAAACACACCTATTGGATGCACAAGATTGGTTAAAAACCCTAATTGGACAAGAATATGCCTAGGGAGGACGAAAATGACCTAATTGATCATCCAATGACACAAACACACCTATTGGATGCACAAGATTGGTTAAAAACCCTAATTGGACAAGAATAAGCCTAGGGAGGACGAAAATGACCTAATTGATCATCCAATGACATTAACACACCTATTGGATGCACAAGATTAGTTAAAAACCCTAATTGGACAAGAATAAGCCTAGGGAGGACGAAAATGACCTAATTGATCATCCAATGACACAAACACACCTATTGGATGCACAAGATTGGTGAAAAACCCTAATTGGACAAGAATATGCCTAGGGAGGACGAAAATGACCTAAATATTAATTCAATGACACAAACAAATTTATTGGATGCACAAGATTGGTTCAAAACCCTAATTGGACAAGAATAAGCCTAGGGAGGACGTAAATGACCTAATTGATCATCCAATGACACAAACACACCTATTGGATGCACAAGATTGGTTAAAAACCCTAATTGGACAATAATATGCCTAGGGAGGACGAAAATGACCTAAATATTAATTTAATGACACAAACAAACTTCTCGGATGCACAAGATTGGTTAAAAACCCTAATTGGACAAGAATAAGCCTAGGGAGGACGAAAATGACCTAATTGATCATCCAATGACACAAACACACCTATTGGATGCACAAGATTGGTCTAAAACTCTAATTGGACAAGAATATGCCTAGGGAGGACGAAAATGACCTAAATGTTAATCCAATGACACCAATGAACTTATTGGATGCCCAAGATTGGTTAAAAACCCAAATTGGACAAGAATAAGCATAGGGAGGACGAAAATGACATAAATGTTAATCCAATGACACAACTCAACTTATTAGATGAACAAGATTGGTTAAAAACCCTAATTGGGCAAGAATAAGCCTAGGGAGGACGAAAATGACCTAATTGATCATCCAATGACACAAACACACCTATTGGATGCACAAGATTGGTTAAAAACCCTAATTGGACAAGAATAAGCCTAGGGAGGATGAAAATGACCTAAATGTTAATCCAATGACACAACTCCACTTATTGGATGCACAAGATTGGTTAAAAACCCTAATTGGACAAGAATAAGCCTAGGGAGGACGAAAATAACCTAATTGATCATCCAATGACACAAACACACCTATTGGATGCACAAGATTCGTTAAAAACCCTAATTGGACAAGAATATGCCTAGGGAGGACGAAAATGACCTAATTGATCATCCAATGACACAAACACACCTATTGGATGCACAAGATTGGTTAAAAACCCTAATTGGACAAGAATAAGCCTAGGGAGGACGAAAATGACCTAATTGATCATCCAATGACACAAACACACCTATTGGATGCACAAGATTGGTTAAAAACCCTAATTGGACAAGAATATGACTAGGGAGGACGAAAATGACCTACTTGATCATCCAATGACTCAAACACACCTATTGGATGCACAAGATTGGTTAAAAACCCTAATTGGACAAGAATAAGCCTAGGGAGGACGAAAATAACCTAATTGATCATCCAATGACACAAACACACCTATTGGATGCACAAGATTGGTTAAATACCCTAATTAGACTAGAATATGCCTAGGGAGGACGAAAATGACCTAAATGTTAATCCAATGACACAAATGAACTTATTGGAAGCACAAGATTAGTTAAAAACCCTAATTGGACAAGAATAAGCCTAGGGAGGACGAAAATGACCTAAATGTTAATCCAATGACACAACTCAACTTATTGGATGCACAAGATTGGTTAAAAACCCTAATTGGACAAGAATAAGCCTAGGGAGGACGAAAATGGCCTAATTGATCATCCAATGACACAAACACACCTATTGGATGCACAAGATTGGTTAAAAACCCTTGTTGGACAAGAACATGCCTAGGGAGGACGAAAATGACCTAATTGATCATCCACTGACACAAACACACCTATTGGATGCACAAGATTGGTTAAAAACCCTAATTGGACAAGAATATGCCTAGGGAGGATCAAAGTGACCTAATTGATCATCCAATGAGATAAACACACCTATTGGATGCACAAGATTGGTTAAAAACCCTAATTGGACAAGAATATGCCTAAGGAGGACGAAAATGACCTAAATGTGAATCCAATGACACAATTGAACTTATTGGATGCACAAGATTGGTTAAAAACCTAATTGGACAAGAATATGCCTAGGGAGAATGAAAATGACCTAAATGTTAATCCAATGACACAACTCAACTTATTGGATGCACAAGATTGGTTAAAAACCCTAATTGGACAAGAATAAGCCTAGGGAGGACGAAAATGACCTAATTGATCATCCAATGACACTAATGAACTTATTGGATGCACAAGATTGGTTAAAAACCCTAATTGGACAAGAATAAGCATAGGGAGGACGAAAATGACCTAATTGATCATCCAATGACACAAACACACCTATTGGATGCACAAGATTGGTTAAAAACCCTAATTGGACAAGAATAAGCCTAGGAAGGACGAAAATGACCTAATTGATCATCCAATGACACAAACACACCTATTGAATTTACAAGATTGGTTAAAAACCCTAATTGGACAAGAATATGCCTAGGGAGGACCAAAATGACCTAAATATTAATTCAATGACAGAAACAAACTTATTGGATGCACAAGAATGGTTAAAAGCCCTAATTGGACAAGAATAAGCCTATGGAGGACGAAAATGACCTAAATGTGAATCCAATGACACAAATGAACTTATTGGATGCACAAGATTGGTTAAAAACCTAATTGGACAAGAATATGCCTAGGGAGAATGAAAATGACCTAAATGTTAATCCAATGACACAACTCAACTTATTGGATGCACAAGATTGGTTAAAAACCCTAATTGAACAAGAATAAGCCTAGGGAGAACGAAAATGACCTAAATGTTAATCCAATGACACAACTCAACTTATTGGATGCACAAGATTGGTTAAAAACCCTAATTGGACAAGAATAAGCCTAGGGAGGACGAAAATGACCTAATTGATCATCCAATGACACAAACACACCTATTGGATGCACAAGATTGGTTAAAAACCCTAATTGGACAAGAATATGCCTAGGGAGGACGAAAATGACCTAATTGATCATCCAATGACACAAACACACCTATTGGATGCACAAGATTGGTTAAAAACCCTAATTGGACAAGAATAAGCCTAGGGAGGACAAAAATGACCAAAATGTTAATCAAATGACACAACTCAACTTATTGGATGCACAAGATTGGTTAAAAACCCTAATTGGACAAGAATAAGCATAGGGAGGACGAAAATGACCTAATTGATCATCCAATGACACAAACACACCTATTGGATGCACAAGATTGGTTAAAAACCCTAATTGGACAAGAATATGCATATGGAGGACGAAAATGACCTAATTGATCATCCAATGACACAAACACACCTATTGGATGCACAAGATTGGTTAAAAACCCTAATTGGACAAGAATATGCCTAGGGAGGACGAAAATGACCTAATTGATCATCCAATGACACAAACACACCTATTGGATGCACAAGATTGGTTAAAAACCCTAATTGGACAAGAATATGCCTAGGGAGGACGAAAATGACCTAATTGATCATCCAATGACACAAATGAACTTATCGGATGCACACGATTAGTTAAAAACCCTAATTGGACAAGAATATGCATAGGGAGGAAGAAAATAACCTAATTGATCATCCAATGACACAAACACACCTATTGGATGCACAAGATTGGTTAAAAACCCTAATTGGACAAGAATATGCCTAGGGAGGACGAAAATGACCTAATTGATCATCCAATGACACAAACACACCTATTGGATGCACAAGATTGGTTAAAAACCCTAATTGGACAAGAATATGCCTAGGGAGGACGAAAATGACCTAAATATTAATTAAATGACACACACAAAGTTATTGGATGCACAAGATTGGTTAAAAACCCTAATTGGACAAGAATAAGCCTAGGGAGGACGTAAATGACCTAATTGATCATCCAATGACACAAACACACCTATTGGATGCACATGATCGGTTAAAAACCCTAATTGGACAAGAATAAGCCTAGGGAGGACGAAAATGACCTAATTGATCATCCAATGACACAAACACACCTATTGGATGCACAAGATTGGTTTAAAACCCTAATTGCACAAGAATATGCCTAGGGAGGACGAAAATGACCTAATTGATCATCCAATGACACAAATGAACGTATTGGATGCACAAGATTAGTTAAAAACCCTAACTGGACAAGAATATGCCTAGGGAGGACGAAAATGACCTAATTGATCATCCAATGACACAAACACACCTATTGGATGCACAAGATTGGTTAAAAACCCTAAATGGACAAGAATAAGCCTTGGGAGGACTAAAATGACCTAATTGATCATCCAATGACACAAACACACCTATTGGATGCACAAGATTGGTTAAAAACCCTAATTGGACAAGAATATGCCTAGGGAGGACGAAAATGACCTAATTGATCATCCAATGACACAAACACACCTATTGGATGCACAAGATTAGTTAAAAACCCTAATTGGACAAGAATAAGCCTAGGGAGGACGAAAATGACCTAATTGATCATCCAATGATACAAACACACCTATTGGATGCACAAGATTGGTTAAAAACCCTAGTTGGACAAGAACATGCCTAGGGAGGACGAAAATGACCTAATTGATCATCCAATGACACAAATGAACTGATTGGATGCACAAGATTGGTTAAGAACCCTAATTGTACAAGAATAAGCCTTGGGAGGACGAAAATGACCTAATTGATCATCCAATGACACAAACACACCTATTGGATGCACAAGATTGGTTAAAAACCCTAATTGGACAAGAATAAGCCTAGGGAGGACGAAAATGACCTAATTGATCATCCAATGACACAAACACACCTATTGGATGCACAAGATTCGTTAAAAACCCTAATTGGACAAGAATATGCCTAGGGAGGACGGATATGACCTAAATGTTAATCCAATGACACAAATGAACTTATTGGATGCACAAGATTGGTTAAAAACCCTAATTGGACAAGAATAAGCCTAGGGAGGATCAAAGCGACCTAATTGATCATCCAATGAGATAAACACACCTATTGGATGCACAAGATTGGTTAAAAACCCTAATTGGACAAGAATATGCCTAGGGCGGACAAAAATGGCCTAAATGTTAATCCAATGACACAAATGAACTTATTGGATGCACAAGATTGGTTAAAAAACCTAATTGGACAAGAATAAGCCTAGGAAGGAAGAAAATTACATAATTGATCATCCAATGACACAAACACACCTATTGGATGCACAAGATTGGTTAAAAACCCTAATTGGACAAGAATATGCCTAGGGAGGACGAAAATGACCTAATTGATCATCCAATGACACAAACACACCTATTGGATGCACAAGATTGGTTAAAAACCCTAATTGGACAAGAATAAGCCTAGGGAGGACGAAAATGACCTAATTGATCATCCAATGACACAAACACACCTATTGGATGCACAAGATTGGTTAAAAACCCTAGTTGGAGAAGAATATGCCAAGGGAGGACGAAAATGACCTAATTGATCATCCAATGACACAAACACACCTATTGGATGCACAAGATTAGTTAAAAACCCTAATTGGACAAGAATAAGCCTAGGGAGGACGAAAATGACCTAATTGATCATCCAATGACACAAACACACCTATCGGATGCACAAGATTGGTTAAAAACCCTAATTGGACAAGAATAAGCCTAGGGAGGAAGAAAATGACCTAATTGATCATCCAATGACACAAACACACCTATTGGATGCACAAGATTGGTTAAAAACCCTAATTGGACAAGAATAAGACTAGGAAGGACGAAAATGACCTAATTGATCATCCATTGCCACAAACACACCTATTAGATGCACAAGATTGGTTAAAAACCCTAATTGGACAAGAATATGCCTAGGGAGGACGAAAATGACCTAATTGATCATCCAATGACACAA
Source organism: Cicer pinnatifidum (assembly GCA_037974775.1). Taxonomy (NCBI): domain Eukaryota; kingdom Viridiplantae; phylum Streptophyta; class Magnoliopsida; order Fabales; family Fabaceae; genus Cicer; species Cicer pinnatifidum. Next base: position 69,989 of record JBBPBR010001160.1, on the reverse strand, counting down.
ACACACCTATTGGATGCACAAGATTGGTTAAAAACCCTAATTGGACAAGAATAAGCCTAGGGAGGACGAAAATGACCTAAATGTTAATCCAATGACACAACTCAACTTATTGGATGCACAAGATTGGTCAAAAACCCTATTGGGCAAGAATAAGCCTAGGGAGGACGAAAATGACCTAATTGATCATCCAATGACACAAACACACCTATTGGATGCACAAGATTGGTTAAAAACCCTAATTGGAAAAGAATAAGCCTAGGGAGGACGAAAATGACCTAAATTTTAATCCAATGACACAACTCAACTTATTGGATGCACAAGATTGGTTAAAAACCCTAATTGGACAAAAATAAGCCTAGGGAGGACGAAAATGAACTAATTGATCATCCAATGACACAAACACACCTATTGGATGAACAAGATTCGTTAAAAAACCTAATTGGACAAGAATATGCCTAGGGAGGACGAAAATGACCTAATTGATCATCCAATTACACAAACACACCTATTGGATGCACAAGATTGGTCTAAAACTCTAATTGGACAAGAATATGCCTAGGGAGGACGAAAATGACCAAAATGTTAATCCAATGACACAAATGAACTTATTGGATGCACAAGATTGGTTAAAAACCCTAATTGGACAAGAATAAGCCTAGGGAGGACGAAAATGACCTAAATGTTAATCCAATCACATAACTCAACTTATTGGATGCACAAGATTGGTTAAAAACCCTAATTGGGCAAGAATAAGCCTAGGGAGGACGAAAATGACCTAATTGATCATACAATGACACAAACACACCTATTGGATGCACAAGATTGATTAAAAACCCTAATTGGACAAGAATAAGCCTAGGGAGGACGAAAATGACCTAAATGTTAATCCAATGACACAACTCAACTTATTGGATGCACAAGATTGGTTAAAAACCCTAATTGGACAAGAATAAGCCTAGGGAGGACGAAAATGGCCTAATTGATCATCCAATGACACAAACACACCTATTGGATGCACAAGATTGGTTAAAAACCCTTGTTGGACAAGAACATGCCTAGGGAGGACGAAAATGACCTAATTGATCATCCACTGACACAAACACACCTATTGGATGCACAAGATTGGTTAAAAACCCTAATTGGACAAGAATATGCCTAGGGAGGATCAAAGTGACCTAATTGATCATCCAATGAGATAAACACACCTATTGGATGCACAAGATTGGTTAAAAACCCTAATTGGACAAGAATATGCCTAAGGAGGACGAAAATGACCTAAATGTGAATCCAATGACACAATTGAACTTATTGGATGCACAAGATTGGTTAAAAACCTAATTGGACAAGAATATGCCTAGGGAGAATGAAAATGACCTAAATGTTAATCCAATGACACAACTCAACTTATTGGATGCACAAGATTGGTTAAAAACCCTAATTGGACAAGAATAAGCCTAGGGAGGACGAAAATGACCTAATTGATCATCCAATGACACTAATGAACTTATTGGATGCACAAGATTGGTTAAAAACCCTAATTGGACAAGAATAAGCATAGGGAGGACGAAAATGACCTAATTGATCATCCAATGACACAAACACACCTATTGGATGCACAAGATTGGTTAAAAACCCTAATTGGACAAGAATAAGCCTAGGAAGGACGAAAATGACCTAATTGATCATCCAATGACACAAACACACCTATTGAATTTACAAGATTGGTTAAAAACCCTAATTGGACAAGAATATGCCTAGGGAGGACCAAAATGACCTAAATATTAATTCAATGACAGAAACAAACTTATTGGATGCACAAGAATGGTTAAAAGCCCTAATTGGACAAGAATAAGCCTATGGAGGACGAAAATGACCTAAATGTGAATCCAATGACACAAATGAACTTATTGGATGCACAAGATTGGTTAAAAACCTAATTGGACAAGAATATGCCTAGGGAGAATGAAAATGACCTAAATGTTAATCCAATGACACAACTCAACTTATTGGATGCACAAGATTGGTTAAAAACCCTAATTGAACAAGAATAAGCCTAGGGAGAACGAAAATGACCTAAATGTTAATCCAATGACACAACTCAACTTATTGGATGCACAAGATTGGTTAAAAACCCTAATTGGACAAGAATAAGCCTAGGGAGGACGAAAATGACCTAATTGATCATCCAATGACACAAACACACCTATTGGATGCACAAGATTGGTTAAAAACCCTAATTGGACAAGAATATGCCTAGGGAGGACGAAAATGACCTAATTGATCATCCAATGACACAAACACACCTATTGGATGCACAAGATTGGTTAAAAACCCTAATTGGACAAGAATAAGCCTAGGGAGGACAAAAATGACCAAAATGTTAATCAAATGACACAACTCAACTTATTGGATGCACAAGATTGGTTAAAAACCCTAATTGGACAAGAATAAGCATAGGGAGGACGAAAATGACCTAATTGATCATCCAATGACACAAACACACCTATTGGATGCACAAGATTGGTTAAAAACCCTAATTGGACAAGAATATGCCTAGGGAGGACGAAAATGACCTAATTGATCATCCAATGACACAAACACACCTATTGGATGCACAAGATTGATTAAAAACCCTAATTGGCCAAGAATATGCCTAGGGAGAACGAAAATGACCTAAATTGATCATCCAATGACACAAACACACCTATTGTTTGCACAAGATTGGTTAAAAACCCTAATTGGACAAGAATATGCCTAGGGAGAACGAAAATGACCTAAATGTTAATCCAATGACACAAATGAACTTATTGGATGCACAAGATTGGTTAAATACCCTAATTGGACAAGAATAAGCCTAGGGAGGACGAAAATGACCTAATTGATCATCCAATGACACAAACACACCTATTGGATGCACAAGATTGATTAAAAACCCTAATTGGACAAGAATAAGCCTAAGGAGGACGAAAATGACCTAATTGATAATCCAATGACACAAACACACCTATTGGATGCACAAGATTGGTTAAAAACCCTAGTTGGACAAGAATATGCCTAGGGAGGACGAAAATGACCTAATTGATCATCCAATGACACAAACACACCTATTGGATGCACAAGATTGGTTAAAAACCCTAATTGGACAAGAATAAGCCTAGGGAGGACGAAAATGACCTAAATGTGAATCCAATGACACAACCCAACTTATTGGATGCACAAGATTGGTTAAAAACCCTAATTGGACAAGAATATGCCTAGGGAAGACGAAAATGACCTAAATGTTAATCCAATAACACAAATGAACTTATTGGATGCACAAGATTGGTTAAAAACCCTAATTGGACAAGAATAAGCCTATGGAGGACGAAAATGACCTAATTGATCATCCAATGACACAAACACACCTATTGGATGCACAAGATTGGTTAAAAACCCTAATTGGACAATAATACGCCTAGGGAGGACGATAATGACCTAATTGATCATCCAATGACACAAACACACCTATTGGATGCACAAGATTGGTTAAAAACCCTAATTGGACAAGAATATGACTAGGGAGGACATAAATGACCTAAATGTTAATCCAATGACACAAATGAACCTATTGGATGCACAAGATTGGTTAAAAACCCTAATTGGTCGAGAATAATCCTCGGGAGGGCGAAAATGACCTAATTGATCATCCACTGACACAAACACACCTATTGGATGCACAAGATTGGTTAAAAACCCTAATTGGACAAGAATAAGCCTAGGGAGGACGAAAATGACCTAATTGATCATCCAATGACACAAACACACCTATTGGATGCACAAGATTGGTCCTAAACCCTAATTGGACAAGAATAAGCCTAGGGAGGACGAAAATGACCTAATTGATCATCCAATGACACAAACACACCTATTGGATGCACAAGATTGGTTAAAAACCCTAATTGGACAAGAATAAGCCTAGGGAGGACGAAAATGACCTAATTGATCATCCAATGACACAAACACACCTATTGGATGCACAAGATTGGTTAAAAACCCTAATTGGACAAGAATAAGCCAAGGGAGGACGAAAATTTCCTAATTGATCATCCAATGACACAAACACACCTATTGGATGCACAAGATTGGTTAAAAACCCTAATTGGACAAGAATATGCCTAGGGAGGACGAAAATGACCTAATTGATCATCCAATGACACAAACACACCTATTGGATGCATAAGATTGGTTAAAAACCCTAATTGGACAAGAATAAGCCTAGGGAGGACGAAAAATAACCTAATTGATCATCCAATGACTCAAACCCACCTATTGGATGCACAAGATTGGTTAAAAACCCTAATTGGACAAGAATAAGCCTAGGGAGGACGAAAATGACCTAATTGATCATCCAATGACACAAACACACCTATTGGATGCACAAGATTGGTTAAAAACCCTAATTGGACAAGAATAAGCCTAGGGAGGACGAAAATGACCTAATTGATCATCCAATGACACAAATGAACTTATTGGAAGCACAAGATTAGTTAAAAACCCTAATTGGACAAGAATAAGCCTAGGGAGGACGAAAATGACCTAATTGATCATCCAATGACACAAACACACCTATTGGAAGCACAAGATTGGTTAAAAACCCTAATTGGACAAGAATAAGCCTAGGGAGGACGAAAATGACCTAATTGATCATCCAAAGACACAAACACACCTATTGAATCCACAATATTGGTTAAAAACCCTAATTGGACAAGAATATGCCTAGGGAGGACGAAAATGACCTAATTGATCATCCAATGACACAAACACACCTATTGGATGCACAAGATTGGTTAAAAACCCTAATTGGACAAGAATAAGCCTAGGGAGGACGAAAATGACCTAATTGATCATCCAATGACACAAACACACCTATTGGATGCACAAAATTGTTTAAAAACCCTATTTGGACAAGAATAAGCCTAGGGTGGACGAAAATGACCTAATTGATCATCCAATAACACAAACACACCTATTGGATGCACAAGATTGGTTAAAAACCCTAATTGGACAAGAATGAGCCTAGGGAGGATCAAAGTGACCTAATTGATCATCCAATGACACAAACACACCTATTGGATGCACAAGATTGGTTAAAAACCCTAATTGGACAAGAATATGCCTAGGGAGGACGAAAATGACCTAATTGATCATCCAATGACACAAACACACCTATTGGATGCACAAGATTGGTTAAAAACCCTAATTGGACAAGAATAAGCCTAGGGAGGACGAAAATGACCTAATTGATCATCCAATGACACAAACACACCTATTGGATGCACAAGATTGGTTAAAAACCCTAATTGGACAAGAATATGCCTAGCGATGACGAAAATGACCTAAATATTAATTCAATGACACAAACAAAGTTATTGGATGCACAAGATTGGTTAAAAACCCTAATTGGACAAGAATAAGCCTAGGGAGGACGTAAATGACCTAATTGATCATCCAATGACACAAACACACCTATTGGATGCACAAGATTGGTTAAAAACCCTAATTGGACAAGAATATGCCTAGGGAGGACGAAAATGACCTAATTGATCATCCAATGACACAAACACACCTATTGGATGCACAAGATTGGTTAAAAACCCTAATTAGACAAGAATATGCCTAGGGAGGACGTAAATGACCTAATTGATCATCCAATGACACAAACACACCTATTGGATGCACAAGATTGGTTAAAAACCCTAATTGGACAAGAATATGCCTAGGGAGGACGAAAATGACCTAATTGATCATCCAATGACACAAACACACCTATTGGATGCACAAGATTGGTTAAGAACCCTAATTGGACAAGAATATGCCTAGGGAGGACGAAAATGATCTAAATATTAATTCAGTGACACAAACAAACTCATTGGATGCACAAGATTGGTTAAAAACCCTAATTGGACATTAATAAGCCTAGGGAGGACGAGAATGACCTAATTGATCATCCAATGACACAAATACACCTGTTGGAAGCACAACATTGGTTAAAAACCCTAATTGGACAAGAATAAGCCTAGGGAGGACGAAAATGACCTAATTGATCATCCAATGACACAAACACACCTATTGGATGCACAAGATTGGTTAAAAACCCTAATTGGACAAGAATATGCCTAGGGAGGACGAAAATGACCTAATTGATCATCCAATGACACAAACACACCTATTGGATGCACAAAATTGGTTAAAAACCCTAGTTGGACAAGAACATGACTAGGGTGGACGAAAATTACCTAATTGATCATCCAATGACACAAACACACCTATTGGATGCACAAGATTGGTTAAAAACCCTAATTGGACAAGAATATGCCTAGGGAGGACGAAAATGACCTAATTGATCATCCAATGACACAAACACACCTATTGGATGCACAAGATTGGTTAAAAACCCTAATTGGACAAGAATAAGCCTAGGGAGGACGAAAATGACCTAAATGTTAATCCAATGACACAACTCAATTTATTGGATGCACAAGATTGGTTAAAAACCCTAATTGGACAAGAATAAGCCTAGGAAGGACGAAAATGACCTAATTGATCATCCAATGACACAAACACACCTATTGGATGCACAAGATTGGTTAAAAACCCTAATTGGACAAGAATATGCCTAGGGAGGACGAAAATGACCTAATTGATCATCCAATGACACAAACACACCTATTGGATGCACAAGATTGGTTAAAAACCCTAATTGGACAAGAATAAGCCTAAGGAGGATGAAAATAACCTAATTGATCATCCAATGACACAAACACACCTATTGGATGCACAAGATTGGTTAAAAACCCTAATTGGACAAGAATATGCCTAGGGAGGACGAAAATGACCTAATTGATCATCCAATGACACAAACACACCTATTGGATGCACAAGATTGGTTAAAAACCCTAATTGGACAAGAATATGCCTAGGGAGGACGAAAATGACCTAATTGATCATCCAATGACACAAACACACCTATTGGATGCACAAGATTCGTTTAAAACCCTAATTGGACAAGAATATGCATTGGGAAGACGAAAATGACCTAATTGATCATCCAATGACACAAACACACCTATTGGATGCACAAGATTGGTTAAAAACCCTAATTGGACAAGAATATGCCTAGGGAGAACGAAAATGACCTAATTGATCATCCAATGACACAAACACACCTATTGGATGCACAAGATTGGTTAAAAACCCTAATTGGACAAGAATATGCCAAGGGAGGACGAAAATGACATAATTGATCATCCAATGACACAAACACACCTATTGGATGCACAAGATTGGTTAAAAACCCTAATTGGACAAGAATATGCCTAGGGAGAACGAAAATGACCTAATTGATCATCCAATGACACAAACACACCTATTGGATGCACAAGATTGGTTAAAAACCATAATTGGACAAGAATATGCCTAGGGAGGAAGAAAATGACCTAATTGATCATCCAATGACACAAACACACCTATTGGATGCACAAGATTGGTTAAAAACCCTAATTGGACAAGAATATGCCTAGGGAGGACGAAAATGACCTAATTGATCATCCAATGACACAAACACACCTATTGGATGCACAAGATTAGTTAAAAACCCTAATTGGACAAGAATAAGCCTAGGGAGGACGAAAATGACCTAATTGATCATCCAATGACACAAACACACCTATTGGATGCACAAGATTGGTGAAAAACCCTAATTGGACAAGAATATGACTAGAGAGGACGAAAATGACCTAAATATTAATTCAATGACACAAACAAATTTATTGGATGCACAAGATTGGTTCAAAACCCTAATTGGACAAGAATAAGCCTAGGGAGGACGTAAATGACCTAATTGATCATCCAATGACACAAACACACCTATTGGATGCACAAGATTGGTTAAAAACCCTAATTGGACAATAATATGCCTAGGGAGGACGAAAATGACATAAATATTAATTTAATGACACAAACAAACTTCTCGGATGCACAAGATTGGTTAAAAACCCTAATTGGACAAGAATAAGCCTAAGGAGGACGAAAATGACCTAATTGATCATCCAATGACACAAACACACCTATTGGATGCACAAGATTGGTCTAAAACTCTAATTGGACAAGAATATCCCTAGGGAGGACGAAAATGACCTAAATGTTAATCCAATGACACCAATGAACTTATTGGATGCCCAAGATTGGTTAAAAACCCAAATTGGACAAGAATAAGCATAGGGAGGACGAAAATGACCTAAATGTTAATCCAATGACACAACTCAACTTATTAGATGAACAAGATTGGTTAAAAACCCTAATTTGGCAAGAATAAGCCTAGGGAGGACGAAAATGACCTAATTGATCATCCAATGACACAAACACACCTATTGGATGCACAAGATTGGTTAAAAACCCTAATTGGACAAGAATAAGCCTAGGGAGGACGAAAATGACCTAATTGATCATCCAATGACACAAACACACCTATTGGATGCACAAGATTGGTTAAAAACCCTAATTGGACAAGAATATGCCTAGGAAAACGAAAATGACCTAAATATTAATTCAATGACACAAACAAAGTTATTCGATGCACAAGATTGGTTGAAAACCCTAATTGGACAAGAATAAGCCTAGGGAGGACGTAAATGACCTAATTGATCATCCAATGACACAAAAACACCTATTGGATGCACAAGATTGGTTAAAAACCCTAATTGGACAAGAATATGCCTAGGGAGGACGAAAATGACCTAAATATTAATTCAATGACACAAACAAACTTATCGGATGCACAAGATTAGTTAAAAACCCTAATTGGACAAGAATAAGCCTAGGGAGGACGAAAATGACCTAATTGATCATCCAATGACACAAACACACCTATTGGCTGCACAAGATTGGTCTAAAACCCTAATTGGACAAGAATAAGCCTAGGGAGGACGAAAATGACCTAATTGATTATCCAATGACACAAACACACCTATTGGATGCACAAGATTGGTTAAAAACCCTAATTGGACAAGAATAAGCCTAGGGAGGACGAAAATGACCTAAATGTTAATCCAATGACACAACTCAACTTTTTGGATGCACAAGATTGGTTAAAAACCCTAATTGGAAAAGAATAAGCCTAGGGAGGACGAAAATGAACTAATTGATCATCCAATGACACAAACACACCTATTGGATGCACAAGATTCGTTAAAAACCCTAATTGGACAAGAATATGCCTAGGGAGGACGAAAATGACCTAATTGATCATCCAATGACAAAACACACCTATTGGATGCACAAGATTCGTTAAAAACCCTAATTGGACAAGAATATGCCTAGGGAGGACGAAAATGACCTAATTGATCATCCAATGACACAAACACACTTATTGGATACACAAGATTGGTTAAAAACCCTAATCGGACAAGAATATGCCTAGGGAGGACGAAAATGACCTAATTGATCATCCAATGACACAAACACACCTATTGGATGCACAAGATTGGTTAAAAACCCTAATTGGACAAGAATAAGCCTAGGGAGGACGAAAATGACCTAATTGATCATCCAATGACACAAACACACCTATTGGATGCACAAGATTGGTTAAAAACCCTAATTGGACAAGAATATGCCTAGGGAGGACGAAAATGACCTAAATATTAATTCAATGACACAAACAAAGTTATTGGATGCACAAGATTGGTTGAAAACCATAATTGGACAAGAATAAGCCTAGGGAGGACGTAAATCACCTAATTGATCATCCAATGACACAAACAGACCTATTGGATGCACAAGATTGGTTAAAAACCCTAATTGGAAAAGAATAAGCCTAGGGAGGACGAAAATGAACTAATTGATCATCCAATGACACAAACACACCTATTGGATGCACAAGATTCGTTAAAAACCCTAATTGGACAAGAATATGCCTAGGGAGGACGAAAATGACCTAATTGATCATCCAATGACACAAACACACTATTGGATGCACAAGATTGGTTAAAAACCCTAATTGGACAAGAATAAGCCTAGGGAGGATGAAAATGACCTAAATGTTAATCCAATGACACAACTCCACTTATTGGATGCACAAGATTGGTTAAAAACCCTAATTGGACAAGAATAAGCCTAGGGAGGACGAAAATGACCTAATTGATCATCCAATGACACAAACACACCTATTGGATGCACAAGATTCGTTAAAAACCCTAATTGGACAATAATATCCCTAGGGAGGATGAAAATGACCTAAATATTAATTCAATGACACAAACAAAGTTATTGGATGCACAAGATTGGTTAAAAACCCTAATTGGACAAGAATAAGCCTAGGGAGGACGTAAATGACCTAATTGATCATCCAATGACACAAACACACCTATTGGATGCACAAGATTGGTTAAAAACCGTAATTGGACAAGAATATGCCTAGGGAGGACGAAAATGACCTAAATGTTAATCCAATGACACAAATGAACTTATTGGATGCACAAGATTGGTTAAAAACCCTAATTGGACAAGAATAAGCCTAGGAAGGACGAAAATGACCAAATTGATCATCCAATGACACAAACACACCTATTGGATGCACAAGATTGGTTAAAAACCCTAATTGGACAAGAATATGCCTAGGGAGGACGAAAATGACCTAATTGATCATCCAATGACACAAACACACCTATTGGATGCACAAGATTGGTTAAAAACCCTAATTGGACAAGAATAAGCCTAGGAAGGACGAAAATGGCCTAATTGATCATCCAATGACACAAACACACCTATTGGATGCACAAGATTGGTTAAAAACCCTAATTGGACAAGAATATGCCTAGGGAGGACGAAAATGACCTAATTGATCATCCAATGACACAAACACACCTATTGGATGCACAAGATTGGTTAAAAACCCTAATTGGACAAGAATATGCCTAAGGAGGACGAAAATAACCTAATTGATCATCCAATGACACAAACACACCTATTGGTTGCACAAGATTGGTTAAAAACCCTAATTGGACAAGAATATGCCTAAGGAGGACGAAAATGACCTAAATATTAATTCAATGACACAAACAAACTTATCGGATGCATAAGATTGGTTAAAAACCTTAATTGGACAAGAATAAGCCTAGGGAGGACGAAAATGACCTAATTGATCATCCAATGACACAAACACACCTATTGGATGCACAAGATTGGTTAAAAACCCTAATTGGACAAGAATAAGCCTAGGGAGGACGAAAATGACCTAAATGTTAATCCAATGACACAATTAAACTTATTGGATGCACAAGATTGGTTAGAAACCCTAATTGGACAAGAATAAACCTAGGGAGGACGAAAATGACCTAATTGATCATCCAATGACACAAACACACCTATTGGATGCACAAGATTGGTTAAAAACCCTAATTGGACAAGAATATGCCTAGGGAGGACGAAAATGACCTAAATATTAATTCAATGACATAAACAAACTTATTGGATGCACAAGATTGGTTAAAAACCCTAATTGGACAAGAATAAGCCTAGGGAGGACGAAAATGACCTAATTGATCATCCAATGACACAAACACACCTATTGGATGCACAAGATTGGATAAAAACCCTAATTGGACAAGAATATTCCTAGGGAGGACGAAAATGACCTAAATATTAATTCAATGACATAAACAAACTTATTGGATGCACAAAATTGGTTAAAAACCCTAATTGGACAAGAATGTGCCTAGGGAGGACGAAAATGACCTAATTGATCATCCAATGACACAAACACACCTATTGGATGCACAAGATTGGTTAAAAACCCTAATTGGACAAGAATATGCCTAGGGAGGACGAAAATGACCTAAATATTAATTCAATGACACAAACAAAGTTATTGGATGCACAAGATTGGTTGAAAACCATAATTGGACAAGAATAAGCCTAGGGAGGACGTAAATCACCTAATTGATCATCCAATGACACAAACAGACCTATTGGATGCACAAGATTGGTTAAAAACCCTTATTGGACAAGAATATGCCTAGGGAGGACGAAAATGACCTAAATATTAATTCAATGACACAAACAAACTTATCGGATGCACAAGATTAGTTAAAAACCCTAATTGGACAAGAATAAGCCTAGGGAGGACGAAAATGACCTAATTGTTCATCCAATGACACAAATACACCTATTGGAAGCACAAGATTGGTTAAAAACCCTAATTGGACAAGAATAAGCCTAGGGAGGAGGTAAATGACCTAATTGATCATCCAATGACACAAACAGACCTATTGGATGCACAAGATTGGTTAAAAACCCTTATTGGACAAGAATATGCCTAGGGAGGACGAAAATGACCTAAATACTAATTCAATGACACAAACAAACTTATCGGATGCACAAGATTAGTTAAAAACCCTAATTGGACAAGAATAAGCCTAGGGAGGACGAAAATGACCTAATTGATCATCCAATGACACAAACACACCTATTGGATGCACAAGATTGGTTAAAAACCCTAATTGGACAAGAATATGCCTAGGGAGGACGAAAATGACCTAAATATTAATTCAATGACACAAACAAAGTTAGTGGATGCACAAGATTGGTTGAAAACCCTAATTGGACAAGAATAAGCCTAGGGAGGACGTAAATGACCTAATTGATCATCCAATGACACAAACAGACCTATTGGATGCACAAGATTGGTTTAAAACCCTTATTGGACAAGAATATGCCTAGGGAGGACGAAAATGACCTAAATATTAATTCAATGACACAAACAAACTTATCGGATGCACAAGATTAGTTAAAAACCCTAATTGGACAAGAATAAGCCTAGGGAGGACGAAAATGACCTAATTGATCATCCAATGACACAAACACACCTATTGGAAGCACAAGATTGGTTAAAAACCCTAATTGGACAAGAATAAGCCTAGGGAGGACGAAAATGACCTAATTGATCATCTAATGACACAAGCACACCTATTGGATGCACAAGATTGGTTAAAAACCCTAATTGGACAAGAATATGCCTAGGGAGGACGAAAATGACCTAAATATTAATTCAATGACACAAACAAACTTATCGGATGCACAAGATTAGTTAAAAACCCTAATTGGACAAGAATAAGCCTAGGGAGGACGAAAATGACCTAATTGATCATCCAATGACACAAACACACCTATTGGAAGCACAAGATTGGTTAAAAACCCTAATTGGACATGAATAAGCCTAGGGAGGACGAAAATGACCTAATTGATCATCCAATGACACAAGCACACCTATTGGATGCACAAGATTGGTTAAAAACCCTAATTGGACAAGAATATGCCTAGGGAGGACGAAAATGACCTAAATATTAATTCAATGACACAAACAAACTTATTGGATGCACAAGATTGGTTAAAAACCCTAATTGGACAAGAATAAGCCTAGGGAGGACGAAAATGACCTAAATGTTAATCCCATGACACAAACACACCTATTGGATGCACAAGATTGGTTAAAAACCCTAATTGGACAAGAATAAGCCTAGGGAGGACGAAAATGACCTAATTGATCATCCAATGACACAAACACACCTATTGGATGCACAAGATTGGTTAAAAACCCTAATTGGACAAGAATAAACCTAGGGAGGACGAAAATGACCTAATTGATCATCCAATGACGCAAACAAACCTATTGGATGCACAAGATTGGTTAAAAACCCTAATTGGACAAGAATAAACCTAGGGAGGACGAAAATGACCTAATTGATCATCCAATGACACAAACACACCTATTGGATGCACAAGATTGGTTAAAAACCCTAATTGGACAAGAATATGCCTAGGGAGGACGAAAATGACCTAAATATTAATTCAATGACACAAACAAAGTTATTAGATGCACAAGATTGGTTGAAAACCCTAATTGGACAAGAATAAGCCTAGGGAGGACGTAAATGACCTAATTGATCATCCAATGACACAAACACACCTATTGGATGCACAAGATTGGTTAAAAACCCTAATTGGACAAGAATATGCCTAGGGAGGACGAAAATGACCTAAATATTAATTCAATGACACAAACAAAGTTATTGGATGCACAAGATTGATTAAAAACCCTAATTTGACAAGAATAAGTCTAGGTAGGAAGAAAATGACCTAATTGATCATCCAATGACACAAACACACCTATTGGATGCACAAGATTGGTTAAAAACCCTAATTGGACAAGAATATGCCTAGGGAGGACGAAAATGACCTAAATATTAATTCAATGACACAAATGAACTTATTGGATGTACAAGATTGGTTAAAAACCCTAATTGGACAAGAATAAGCCTAGGGAGGACGAAAATGACCTAATTGATCATCCAATGACACAAACACACCTATTGGATGCAAAAGATTGGTTAAAAACCCTAATTGGACAAGATGATGCCTAGAGAGGACGAAAATGACCTAAATATGAATTCAATGACACAAACAAACTTATTGGATGCACAAGATTGGTTAAAAACCCTAATTGGAGAAGAATATGCCTAGGGAGGACGAAAATGACCTAAATATTAATTCAATGACACAAACAAATTTATTGGATGCACAAGATTGGTTAAAAACCTTAATTGGACAAGAATAAGCCTAGGGAGGACAAAAATGACCTAATTGATCATCCAATGACACAAATGAACTTATTGGATGCACAAGATTGGTTAAAAACCCTAATTGGACAAGAATAAGCCTAGGGAGGACGAAAATGACCTAATTGATCATCCAATGACACAAACACACCTATTGGATGCACAAGATTGGTTAAAAACCCTAATTGGACAAGAATAAGCCTAGGGAGGACGAAAATGACCTAATTGATCATCCAATGACACAAACACACCTATTGGATGCACAAGATTGGTTAAAAACCCTAATTGGACAAGAATATGCCTAGGGAGGACGAAAATGACCTAAATATTAATTCAATGACACAAACAAAGTTATTGGATGCACAAGAATGGTTGAAAACCCTAATTGGACAAGAATAAGCCTAGGGAGGACGTAAATGACCTAATTGATCATCCAATGACACAAACACACCTATTGGATGCACAAGATTGGTTAAAAACCCTAATTGGACAAGAATATGCCTAGGGAGGACGAAAATGACCTAAATATTAATTCAATGACACAAAAACACCTATTGGATGCACAAGATTGGTTAAAAACCCTAATTGGACAAGAATATGCCTAGGGAGGACGAATATGAACTAAATGTTAATCCAATAACACAAATGAACTTATTGGATGCACAATATTGGTTAAAAACCCTAATTGGACAAGAATATGCCTAGGGAGGACTGATATGACCTAAATGTTAATCCAATGACACAAATGTACTTATTGGATGGACAAGATTGGTTAAAAACCCTAATTGGACAAGAATAAGCCTAGGGAGGACGAAAATGACCTAATTGATCATCCAATGACACAAACACACCTATTGGATGCACAAGATTGGTTAAAAACCCTAATTGGACAAGAATAAGCCTAGGGAGGACGAAAATGACCTAATTGATCATCCAATGACACAAACACACCTATTGGATGCACAAGATTGGTTAAAAACCCTAATTGGACAAGAATAAGCCTAGGGAGGACGAAAATGACCTAAATATTAATCCAATGACACAACTCAACTTATTGGATGCACAAGATTGGTTAAAAACCCTATTGGGCAAGAATAAGCCTAGGGAGGACGAAAATGACGTAATTGATCATCCAATGACACAAACACACCTATTGGATGCACAAGATTGGTTAAAAACCCTAATTGGACAAGAATAAGCCTAGGGAGGACGAAAATGACCTAATTGATCATCCAATGACACAAACACACCTATTGGATGCACAAGATTGGTTAAAAACCCTAATTGGACAAGAATATGCCTAGGGAGGACGAAAATGACCTAAATATTAATTCAATGACACAAACAAAGTTATTGGATGCACAAGATTGGTTGAAAACCCTAATTGGACAAGAATAAGCCTAGGGAGGACGTAAATGACCTAATTGATCATCCAATGACACAAACACACCTATTGGATGCATAAGATTGGTTAAAAACCCTAATTGGACAAGAATATGCCTAGGGAGGACGAAAATGACCTAAATATTAATTCAATGACACAAACAAACTTATCGGATGCACAAGATTAGTTAAAAACCCTAATTGGACAAGAATAAGCCTAGGTAGGACGAAAATGACCTAATTGATCATCCAATGACACAAACACACCTATTGGATGCACAAGATTGGTCTAAAACCCTAATTGGACAAGAATAAGCCTAGAAAGGACGAAAATGACCTAATTGATCATCCAATGACACAAAACACCTATTGGATGCACAAGATTGGTTAAAAACCCTAATTGGACAAGAATAAGCCTAGGGAGGACGAAAATGACCTAAATGTTAATCCAATGACACAACTCAACTTATTGGTTGCACAAGATTGGTTAAAAACCCTATTGGGCAAGAATAAGCCTAGGGAGGACGAAAATGACCTAGTTGATCATCCAATGACACAAACACACCTATTGGATACACAAGATTGGTTAAAAACCCTAATTGGACAAGAATAAGCCTAGGGAGGACGAAAATTACCTAAATGTTAATCCAATGACACAACTCAACTTATTGGATGCACAAGATTGGTTAAAAACCCTAATTGGACAAGAATAACCCTAGGGAGGACGAAAATGAACTAATTGATCATCCAATGACACAAACACACCTATTGGATGCACAAGATTTGTTAAAAACCCTAATTGGACAAGAATATGCCTAGGGAGGACGAAAATGACCTAATTGATCATCCAATGACACAAACACACCTATGGGATGCACAAGATTCGTTAAAAACCCTAATTGGACAAGAATATGCCTAGGGAGAACGAAAATGACCATATTGATCATCCAATGACACAAACACACCTATTGGATACACAAGATTGGTTAAAAACCCTAATCGAACAAGAATATGCCTAGGGAGGACGAAAATGACCTAATTGATCATCCAATGACACAAACACACCTATTGGATGCACAAGATGGGTTAAAAACCCTAATTGGACAAGAATATGCCTAGGGAGGACGAAAATGACCTAAATATTAATTCAATGACACAAACAAAGTTATTGGATGCACAAGATTGGTTGAAAACCCAAATTGGACAAGAATAAGCCTAGGGAGGACGTAAATGACCTAATTGATCATCCAATGACACAAACACACCTATTGGATGCACAAGATTGGTTAAAAACCCTAATTGGACAAGAATATGCCTAGGGAGGACGAAAATGACCTAAATATTAATTCAATGACACAAACAAACTTATCGGATGCACAAGATTGATTAAAAACCCTAATTGGACAAGAATAGGCCTACGGAGGGCGAAAATGACCTAATTGATCATCCAAAGAAACAAACACACCTATTGGATGCACAAGATTGGTTAAAAACCCTAATTGGACAAGAATAAGCCTAGGGAGGACGAAAATGACCTAATTGATCATCCAATGACACAAACACACCTATTGGATGCACAAGATTGGTTAAAAACCCTAATTGGACAAGAATAAGCCTAGGGAGGACGAAAATGACCTAATTGATCATCCAATGACACAAACACACCTATTGGATGCACAAGATTGGTTAAAAACCCTAATTGGACAAGAATAAGCCTAGGGAGGACGAAAATGACCTAATTGATCATCCAATGACACAAACACATCTATTGGAAGCACAAGATTGGTTAGAAACCCTAGTTGGACAAGAATATGCCTAGGGAGGACGAAAATGACCTAATTGATCATCCAATGACACAAATGAACTTATTGGATGCACAAGATTGCTTAAAAACCCTAATTGGACAAAAATAAGCATAGAAAGGACGAAAATGACCTAATTGATCATCCAATGACACAAACACACCTATTGGATGCACAAGATTGGTTAAAAACCCTAATTGGACAAGAATAAGCCTAGGGAGGACGAAAATGACCTAATTGATCATCCAATGACACAAACACACCTATTGGATGCACAAGATTGGTTAAAAACCCTAATTGGACAAGAATAAGCCTAGGGAGGACGAAAATGACCTAATTGATCATCCAATGACACAAACACACCAATTGGATGCACAAGATTGGTTAAAAACCCTAGTTGGACAAGAACATGCCTAGGGAGGACGAAAATGACCAAAATATTAATTCAATGACACAAACAAAGTTATTGGATGCACAAGATTGGTTAAAAACCCTAATTGGACAAGAATAAGCCTAGGGAGGACGAAAATGACCTAATTGATCATCCAATGACACAAACACACCTATTGGATGCACAAGATTGGTTAAAAACCCTAATTGGACAAGAATAAGCCTAGGGAGGACGAAAATGACCTAATTGATCATCCATTGCCACAAACACACCTATGGGATGCACAAGATTGGTTAAAAACCCTAATTGGACAAGAATATGCCTTGGGAGGACGAAAATGACCTAATTGGTCATCCAATGACACAAACACACCTATTGGATGCAAAAGATTGGTTAAAAACCCTAATTGGACAAGAATAAGCCTAGGGAGGACGAAAATGACCTAATTGATCATCCAATGACACAAACACACCTATTGGATGCACAAGATTGGTTAAAAACCCTAATTGGACAAGAATAAGCCTAGGGAGGACGAAAATGACCTAATTGATCATCCAATGACACAAACACACCTATTGGATGCACAAGATTGGTTAAAAACCCTTATTAGACAAGAATATGCCTATGGAGAACGAAAATGACCAAAATATTAATTCAATGACACAAACAAACTTATCGGATGCACAAGATTAGTTAAAAACCCTAATTGGACAAGAATAAGCCTAGGGAGGACAAAAATGACCTAATTGATCATCCAATGACACAAACACACCTATTGGATGCACAAGATTGGTCTAAAACCCTAATTGGACAAGAATAAGCCTAGGGAGGACGAAAATGACCTAATTGATCATCCAATGACACAAACACACCTATTGGATGCACAAGATTGGTTAAAAACCCTAATTGGACAAGAATAAGCCTAGGGAGGACGAAAATGACCTAAAGGTTAATCCAATGACACAACTCAACTTATTGGATGCACAAGATTGGTTAAAAACCCTAATTGGACAAGAATAAGCCTAGGGAGGACGAAAATGACCTAATTGATCATCCAATGACACAAACACACCTATTGGATGCACAAGATTGGTTAAAAACCCTAATTGGACAAGAATAAGCCTAGGGAGGACGAAAACAACCTAATTGATCATCCAATGACACAAACACACCTATTGGACGCACAAGATTGGTTAAAAACCCTAATTGGACAAGAATATGCCTAGGGAGGACGAAAATGACCTAAATGTTAATCCAATGACACAAATGAACTTATTGGATGCACAAGATTGGTTAAAAACCCTAATTGGACAAGAATAAGCCTAGGGAGGATCAATGTGACCTAATTGATCATCTAATCAGATAAACACACCTATTGGATGCACAAGATTGGTTAAAAACCCTAATTGGACAAGAATATGCCTAGGGAGGACGAAAATGACCTAATTGATCATCCAATGACACAAACACACCTATTGGATGCACAAGATTGGTTAAAAACCCTAATTGGACAAGAATATGCCTAGGGAGGAAGAAAATGACCTAAATATTAATTCAAAGAAACAGACAAGCTTATTGGATGCACAAGATTGGTTAAAAACCCTAATTAGACAAGAATATGCCTAGGGAGGACGAAAATGACCTAATTGATCATCCAATGACACAAACACACCTATTGGATGCACAAGATTGGTTAAAAACCCTAATTGGAAGAGAATAAGCCTAGGGAGGACGAAAATGACCTAATTGATCATCCAATGACACAAACACACCTATTGGATGCACAAGATTGGTTAAAAACCCTAATTGGACAAGAATATGCCTAGGGAGGACGAAAATGACCTAATTGATCATCCAATGACACAAACACACCTATTGGATGCACAAGATTGGTTAAAAACCCTAATTGGAGAAGAATATGCCTAGGGAGGACGAAAATGACCTGAATATTAATTCAATGACACAAACAAACTTATTGGATGCACAAGATTTGTTAAAAACCCTAATTGGACAAGAATAAGCCTAGGGAGGACGAAAATGACCTAATTGATTATCCAATGACACAAACACACCTATTGGATGCACAAGATTGGTTAAAAACCCTAATTGGACAAGAATAAGCCTAGGGAGGACGAAAATGACCTAAATATTAATTCAATGACACAAACAAACTTATCGGATGCACAAGATTGGTTAAAAACCCTAATTGAACAAGAATAAGCCTAGGGAGGACGAAAATGACCTAATTGATCATCCAATGACACAAACACACCTATTGGATGCACAAGATTGGTTAAAAACCCTAATTGGACAAGAATAAGCCGAGGGAGGACGAAAATGACCTAATTGATCATCCAATGACACAAACACACCTAATGGAAGCAAAAGATTGGTTAAAAACCCTAATTGGACAAGAATATGCCTAGGGAGGACGAAAATGACCTAATTGATCATCCAATGACACAAACACACCTATTGGATGCACAAGATTGGTTAAAAACCCTAATTGGACAAGAATAAGCCTAGGGAGGACGAAAATGACCTAATTGATCATCCAATGACACAAACACACCTATTGGATGCAAAAGATTGGTTAAAACCCCTAATTGGACTAGAATATGCCAGGGGAGGACGAAAATGACCTAATTAATCATCCAATGACACAAACACACCTATTGGATGCAAAAGATTGGTTAAAACCCCTAATTGGACAAGAATAAGCCTAGGGAGGATGAAAATAACCTAATTGATCCTCCAATGACACAAACACATCTATTGGATGCACAAGATTAGTTAAAAACCCTAATTGGACAAGAACATGCCTAGGGAGGACGAAAATGACCTAATTGATCATCCAATGACACAAACACACCTATTGGATGCAAAAGATTGGTTAAAACCCCTAATTGGACAAGAATAAGCCTAGGGAGGATGAAAATAACCTAATTGATCATCCAATGACACAAACACACCTATTGGATGCACAAGATTGGTTAAAAACGCTAATTGGACAAGAATATGCCTAGGGAGGACGAAAATGACCTAAATATTTATTCAATTACACAAAAAAAGTTATTGGATGCACAAGATTGGTTAAAAACCCTAATTGGACAAGAATAAGCCTAGGGAGGACGTAAATGACCTAATTGATCATCCAATGACACAAACACACCTATTGGATGCACAAGATTGGTTAAAAACCCTAATTGGACAAGAATATGCCTAGGGAAGACGAAAATGACCTAAATATTAATTCAATGACACAAACAAACTTATCGGATGCAATAGATTGGTTAAAAACCCTAATTGGACAAGAATAGGCCTACGGAGGGCGAAAATGACCTAATTGATCATCCAAAGACACAAACACACCTATTGGATGCACAAGATTGGTTAAAAACCCTAATTGGACAAGAATAAGCCTAGGGAGGACGAAAATGACCTAATTGATCATCCAATGACACAAACACACCTATTGGATGCACAAGATTGGTTAAAAACCCTAATTGGACAAGAATAAGCCTAGGGAGGACGAAAATGACCTAATTGATCATCCAATGACACAAACACACCTATTGGATGCACAAGATTGGTTAAAAACCCTAATTGGACAAGAATAAGCCTAGGGAGGACGAAAATGACCTAAATGTTAATCTAATGACACAACTCAACTTATTGGATGCACAAGATTGGTTAAAAACCTTATTGGGCAAGAATAAGCCTAGGGAGGACGAAAATGACCTAATTGATCATCCAACGACACAAACACACCTATTGGATGCACAAGATTGGTTAAAAACCCTAATTGGACAAGAATAAGCCTAGGGAGGAACAAAATGACCTAAATGTTAATCCAATGACACAACTCAACTTATTGGATGCACAAGATTGGTTAAAAACCCTAATTGGACAAGAATAAGCCTAGGGAGGACGAAAATGAACTAATTGATCATCCAATAACACAAACACACCTATTGGATGCACAAGATTCGTTAAAAACCCTAATTGGACAAGAATATGCCTAGGGAGGACGAAAATGACCTAATTGATCATCCAATGACACAAACACACTTATTGGATGCACAAGATTGGTTAAAAACCCTAATTCGACAAGAATATGCCTAGGGAGGACGAAAATGACCTAATTGATCATCCAATGACACAAACACACCTATTGGATACACAAGATTGGTTAAATACCCTAATCGGACAAGAATATGCCTAGGGAGGACGAAAATGACCTAATTGATCATCCAATGACACAAACACACCTATTGGATGCACAAGATTGGTTAAAAACCCTAATTGGACAAGAATAAGCCTAGGGAGGACGAAAATGACCTAAATGTTAATCCAATGGCACAACTCAACTTATTGGATGCACAAGATTGGTTAAAAACCCTATTGGGCAAGAATAAGCCTAGGGAGGACGAAAGTGACCTAATTGATCATCCAATGACACAAACACACCTATTGGATGCACAAGATTGGTTAAAAACCCTAATTGGACAAGAATAAGCCTAGGGAGGACGAAAATGACCTAATTGATCATCCAATGACACAAACACACCTATTGGATGCACAAGATTGGTTAAAAACCCTAATTGGACTAGAATATGCCTAGGGAGGACGAAAATGACCTAAATATTAATTCAATGACACAAACAAACTTATCGGATGCACAAGATTAGTTAAAAACCCTAATTGGACAAGAATAAGCCTAGGGAGGGCGAAAATTACCTAGTTGATTATCCAATGACACAAACACACCTATTGGATGCACAAGATTGGTCTAAAACCCTAATTGGACAAGAATAAGCCTAGGGAGGACGAAAATGACCTAATTGATCATCCAATGACACAAACACACCTATTGGATGCACAAGATTGGTTAAAAACCCTAATTGGACAAGAATAAGCCTAGGGAGGACGAAAATGACCTAAATGTTAATCCAATGACACAACTCAACTTATTGGATGCACAAGATTGGTTAAAAACCCTATTGGGCAAGAATAAGCATAGGGAGGACGAAAATGACCTAATTGATCATCCAATGACACAAACACACCTATTGGATGCACAAGATTGGTTAAAAATCGTAATTGGACAAGAATAAGCCTAAGGAGGACGAAAATGACCTAAATGTTAATCCAATGACACAACTCAACTTATTGGATGCACAAGATTGGTTAAAAACCCTAATTGGACAAGAATAAGCCTAGGGAGGACGAAAATGAACTAATTGATCATCCAATGACACAAACACACCTATTGGATGCACAAGATTCGTTAAAAACCCAAATTGGACAAGAATATGCCTAGGGAGGACGAAAATGACCTAATTGATCATCCAATGACACAAACACACCTATTGGATGCACAAGATTGGTTAAAAACCCTAATTGGACAAGAATATGCCTAGGGAGGACGAAAATGACCTAATTGATCATCCAATGACACAAACACACCTATTGGATGCACAAGATTGGTTAAAAACCCTAACTTGACAAGAATATGCCTAGGGAGGACGAAAATGACCTAATTGATCATCCAATGACACAAACACACCTATTGGATGCACAAGATTGGTTAAAAACCCTAATTTGACAAGAATATGCCTAGGGAGGACGAATATGACCTAAATGTTAATCCAATAACTCAAATGAACTTATTGGATGCACAAGATTTGTTAAAAACCCAAATTGGACAAGAATAATCCTAGGGAGAACGAAAATGACCTAAATGTTAATCCAATGACACAACTCAACTTATTGGATGCACAAGATTGGTTAAAAACCCTAATTGGACAAGAATAAGCCTAGGGAGGACGAAAATGACCTAATTGATCATCCAATGACACAAACACACCTATTGGATGCACAAGATTGGTTAAAAACCCTAATTGGACAAGAATATGCCTAGGGAGGACGAAAATGACCTAAATATTAATTCAATGACACAAACAAAGTTATTGGATGCAAAGATTGGTTAAAAACCCTAATTGGACAAGAATAAGCCTAGGGAGGACGAAAATGACCTAATTGATCATCCAATGACACAAACACACCTATTGGATGCACAAGATTGGTTAAAAACCCTAATTGGACAAGAATAAGCCTAGGGAGGACGAAAATGACCTAATTGATCATCCAATGACACAAACACACCTATTGGATGCACAAGATTGGTTAAAAACCCTAATTGGACAAGAATATGCCTAGGGAGGACGAAAATGACCTAAATATTAATTCAATGACACAAACAAAGTTATTGGATGCACAAGATTGATTAAAAACCCTAATTTGACAAGAATAAGTGTAGGTAGGATGAAAATGACCTAATTGATCATCCAATGACACAAACACACCTATTGGATGCACAAGATTGGTTAAAAACCCTAATTGGACAAGAATAAGCCTAGGGAGGACGAAAATGACCTAATTGATCATCCAATGACACAAACACACCTATTGGATGCACAAGATTGGTTAAAAACCCTAATTGGACAAGAATATGCCTAGGGAGGACGAAAATGACCTAAATATTAATTCAATGACACAAACAAACTTATCGGATGCACAAGATTAGTTAAAAACCCTAATTGGACAAGAATAAGCCTAGGGAGGGCGAAAATGACCTAGTTGATTATCCAATGACACAAACACACCTATTGGATGCACAAGATTGGTCTAAAACCCTAATTGGACACGAATAAGCCTAGGGAGGACGAAAATGACCTAATTGATCATCCAATGACACAAACACACCTATTGGAAGCACAAGATTGGTTAAAAACCCTAATTGGACAAGAATAAGCCTAGGGAGGACGAAAATGACCTAAATGTTAATCCAATGACACAACTCAACTTATTGGATGCATAAGATTGGTTAAAAACCCTAATTGGACAAGAATAAGCCTTGGGAGGACGAAAATGACCTAATTGATCATCCAATGACACAAACACACCTATTGGATGCACAAGATTGGTTAAAAACCCTAATTGGACAAGAATATGCATAGGGAGGACGAAAATGACCTAATTGATCATCCAATGACACAAATGACCTTATTGGATGAACAAGATTTGTTAAAAACTCTAATTGGACAAGAATAAGCCTAGGGAGGACGAAAATGACCTAATTGATCATCCAATGACACAAACACACCTATTGGATGCACAAGATTGGTTAAAAACCCTAATTGGACAAGAATATGCCTAGGGAGGACGAAAATGACCTAAATATCAATTCAATGACATAAACAAACTTATTGGATGAACAAAATTGGTTAAAAACCCTAATTGGACAAGAATATGCCTAGGGAGGACGAAAATGACCTAATTGATCATCCAATGACACAAACACACCTATTGGATGCACAAGATTGGTTAAAAACCCTAATTGGACAAGAATATGCCTAGGGAGGACGAAAATGACCTAAATATTAATTCAATGACACAAACAAACTTATCGGATGCACAAGATTGGTTAAAAACCCTAATTGGACAAGAATAAGCCTGGGGAGGACGAAAATGACCTAATTGATCATCCAATGACACAAACACACCTATTGGATGCACAAGATTGGTTAAAAACCCTAATTGGACAAGAATAAGCCTATGGAGGACGAAAATGACCTAAATGTTAATCCAATGACACAACTCAACTTATTTGATGCACAAGATTGGTTAAAAACCCTAATTGGACAAGAATAAGCCTAGGGAGGAAGAAAATGACCTAATTGATCATCCAATGACACAAACACACCTATTGGATGCACAAGATTGGTTAAAAACCCTAATTGGACAAGAATAAGCCTAGAGAGGAAGAAAATGACCTAATTGATCATCCAATGACACAACCACACCTATTGGATTCACAAGATTGGTTAAAAACCCTAATTGAACAAGAATAAGCCTAAGGAGGACGAAAATGACCTAAATGTTAATCCAATGACACAAAGAACTTATTGGATGCACAAGATTGGTTAAAAACCCTAATTGGACAAGAATAAGCCTAGGGAGGACGAAAATGACCTAATTGATCATCCAATGACACAAACACACCTATTGGATGCACAAGATTGGTTAAAAACCCTAATTGGACAAGAAGAAGCCTAGGGAGGATGAAAATGACCAAATTGATCATCCAATGACACAAACAAACCTATTGGACGCACAAGATTGGTTAAAAACCCTAATTGAACAAGAATAAGCCTAGGGAGGACGAAAATGACCTAATTGATCATCCAATGACACAAACACACCTATTGGATGCACCAGATTGGTTAAAAACCCTAATTGGACAAGAATAAGCCTAGGGAGGATCAAAATGACGTAATTAATCATCCAATGACACAAACACACCTATTGGATGCACAAGATTGGTTAAAAACCCTAATTGGACAAGAATAAGCCTAGGGACGAAGAAAATGACATAATTTATCATCCAATGACATAAACACACCTATTGGATGCACAAGATTGGTTAAAAACCCTAATTGGACAAGAATAAGCCTAGGGAGGACGAAAATGACCTAATTGATCATCCAATGACATAAACACACCTATTGGATGCACAAGATTGGTTAAAAACCCTAATTGGACAAGAATAAGCCTAGGGAGGAAGAAAATGACCTAAATGATCATCTAATGACACAAACACACCTTTTGGATGCACAAGATTGGTTAAAAACCCTAATTGAACAAGAATATGCCTAAGGAGGACGAAAATGACCTAAATGTTAATCCAATGACACAAATGAACTTATTGGATGCACAAGATTAGTTAAAAACCCTAATTGGACAAGAATAAGCCTAGGGAGGACGAAAATGACCTAATTGATCATCCAATGACACAAACACACCTATTGGATGCACAAGATTGGTTAAAAACCCTAATTGGACAAGAATAAGCCTAGGGAGGACGAAAATGACCAAATTGATCATCCAATGATACAAACAAACGTATTGGATGCACAAGATTGGTTAAAAACCCTAATTGAACAAGAATAAGCCTAGGGAGGACGAAAATGACCTAATTGATCATCCAATGACACAAACACACCTATTGGATGCACCAGATTGGTTAAAAACCCTAATTGGACAAGAATAAGCCTAGGGAAGATCAAAATGACGTAATTAATCATCCAATGACACAAACACACCTATTGGATGCACAAGATTGGTTAAAAACCCTAATTGGACAAGAATAAGCCTAGGGACGAAGAAAATGACATAATTTATCATCCAATGACATAAACACACCTATTGGATGCACAAGATTGGTTAAAAACCCTAATTGGACAAGAATAAGCCTAGGGAGGAAAAAATGACCTAAATGATCATCTAATGACACAAACACACCTTTTGGATGCACAAGATTGGTTAAAAACCCTAACTGAACAAGAATATGCCTAAGGAGGACGAAAATGACCTAAATGTTAATCCAATGACACAAATGAACTTATTGGATGCACAAGATTGGTTAAAAACCCTAATTGGACAAGAATAAGCCTAGGGAGGACGAAAATGACCTAATTGATCATCCAATGACACAAACACACCTATTGGATGCACAAGATTGGTTAAAAACCCTAATTGGACAAGAATAAGCCTAGGGAAGACGAAAATGACCTAATTGATCATCTTATGCCACAAACACACCAATTGGATGCACAAGATTCGTTAAAAACCCTAATTGGACAAGAATATGCCTAGGGAGGACGAAAATGACCTAATTGATCATCCAATGACACAAACACACCTATTGGTTGCACAAGATTGGTTAAAAACCCTAATTGGACAAGAATATGGCTAAGGAGGACGAAAATGACCTAATTGATCATCCAATGACACAAACACACCAATTGGATGCACAAGATTGGTTAAAAATCCTAATTGGATAAGAATATGCCTAGGGAGGACGAAAATGACCTAATTGATCATCCAATGACACAAACACACCTATTGGATGCACAAGATTGGTTAAAAACCCTAATTGGACAAGAATATGCCTAGGGAGGACGAAAATGACCTAAATATTAATTCAATGACACAAACAAACTTATCAGATGCACAAGATTGGTTAAAAACCCTAATTGGACAAGAATATGCCTAGGGAGGACGAAAATGACCTAATTGATCATCCAATGACACAAACACACCTATTGGATGCACAAGATTGGTTAAAAACCCTAATTGGACAAGAATATGCCTAGGGAGGACGAAAATGACCTAATAGATCATCCAATGACACAAACACATCTATCGGACGCACAAGATTGGTTAAAAACCCTAATTGGACATGAATATGCAAAGGGAGGACGAAAATGACCTAATTGATCATCCAATGACACAAACACACCTATTGGATGCATAAGATTCGTTAAAAACCCTAATTGGACAAGAATAAGCCTAGGGAGGACGAAAATGAACTAATTGATCATCCAATGACACAAATGAACTTATTGGATGCACAAGATTAGTTAAAAACCCTAATTGGACAAGAATAAGCCTAGGGAGGACGAAAATAACCGAATTGATCATCCAATGACACAAACACACCTATTGTATGCACAAGATTGGTCTAAAACTCCAATTGGACAAGAATATGCCTAGGGAGGACGAAAATGACCTAAATGTTAATCCAATGACACAAATGAACTTATTGGATGCACAAGATTGGTTAAAAACCCTAATTGGACAAGAATAAGCCTAGGGAGGACGAAAATGACCTAATTAATCATCCAATGACACAAACACACCTATTGGATGCACAAGATTGGTTAAAAACCCTAAGCCTAGGGAAGACGAAAATGACCTAATTAATCATCCAATGACACAAACGCACCTATTGGATGCACAAGATTGGTTAAAAATCCTAATTTAACAAGAATAAGCCTAGGGAGGACGAAAATGACCTAATTGATCATCCAATGACACAAACACACCTATTGGATGCACAAGATTGGTTAAAAACCCTAATTGGACAAGAATATGCCTAGGGAGGACGAAAATGACCTAAATATTAATTCAATGACATAAACAAACTTATTGGATGCACAAGATTGGTTAAAAAGCCTAATTGGACAAGAATAAGCCTAGGGAGGACGAAAATGACCTAATTGATCATCCAATGACACAAACACACCTATTGGAAGCACAAGATTGGTTAAAAACCCTAATTGGACAAGAATATGCCTAGGGAGGACGAAAATGACCTAAATGTCAATCCAATGACACAAATGAACTTATTGGATGCACAAGATTGATTAAAAACCCTAATTGGACAAGAATAAGCCTAGGGAGGACGAAAATGACCTAATTGATCATCCAATGACACAAACACACCTATTGGATGCACAAGATTGGTTAAAAACCCTAATTGGACCAGAATATGCCTAGGGAGGACGAAAATGACCTAAATATTAATTCAATGACTTAAACAAACTTATTGGTGCACAAGATTGGTTAAAAAACCTAATTGGACAAGAATAAGCCTAGGGAGGACGAAAATGACCTAATTGATTATCCAATGACACAAACACACCTATTGGATGCACAAGATTGGTTAAAAACCCTAATTGGACAAGAATAAGCCTAGGGAGGACGAAAATGACCTAATTGATCATCCAATGACACAAACACACCTATTGGATGCACAAGATTGGTTAAAAACCCTAATTGGACAAGCATATGCCTAGGGAGGACGAAAATGACCTAAATGTTAATCCAATGACACAACTCAACTTATTGGATGCACAAGATTGGTTAAGAACCCTAATTGGACAAGAATAAGCCTAGGGATGACGAAAATGACCTAATTGATCATCCATTGACACAAACACACCTATTGGATGCACAAGATTGGTTAAAAACCCTAATTGGACAAGAATAAGCCTAGGGAGGACGAAAATGACCTAATTGATCATCCAATGACACAAACACACCTATTGGATGCACAAGATTGGTTAAAAACCCTAATTGGACAAGAATATGCTTAGAGAGGACGAAAATGACCTAAATATTAATTCAATGACACAAACAAAGTTATTGGATGCACAAGATTGGTTAAAAATTCTAATTGGACAAGAATAAGCCTTGGGAGGACGAAAATGACGTAATTGATCATCTAATGACACAAACACACCTATTGGATACACAAGATTGGTTAAAAACCCTAATTGGACAAGAATAAGCCTAGGGAGGACGAAAATGACCTAATTGATCATCCAATGACACAAACACACCTATTGGATGCACAAGATTGGTTAAAAACCATAATTAGACAAGAATATGCCTAGGGAGGAAGAAAATGACCTAAATATTAATTCAATGACACAAACTAAGTTATTGGATGCACAAGATTGGTTAAAACTCTAATTGGACAAGAATAAGCCTAGGGAGGACGAAAATGACCTAATTGATCATCCAATGACACAAACACACCTATTGGATACACAAGATTGGTTAAAAACCCTAATTGGACAAGAATAAGCCTAGGGAGGACGAAAATGACCTAATTGATCATCCAATGACACAAACACACCTATTGGATGCACAAGATTGGTTAAAAACCCTAATTGGACAAGAATAAGCCTAAGGAGGAAGAAAATGACCTAATTGATCATCCAATGACACAAACACACCTATTGGATGCACAAGATTGGTTAAAAACCCTAGTTGGACAAGAATATGCCTAGGGAGGACGAAAATGACCTAATTGATCATCCAATGACACAAATGAACTTATGGGATGCACAAGATTGGTTAAAAATCATAATTTGACAAGAATAAGCCTAGGGAGGACGAAAATGACCTAATTGATCATCCAATGACACAAACACACCTATTGGATGCACAAGATTGGTTAAAAACCCTAATTGGACAAGAATAAGCCTAGGGAGGACGAAAATGACCTAATTGATCATCCAATGACACAAACACACATATTGGATGCACAAGATTGGTTAAAAACCCTAATTGGACAAGAATAAGCCTAGGGAGGACGAAAATGACCTAATTGATCATCCAATGACACAAACACACCTATTGGATGCACAAGATTGGTTAGAAACCCTAATTGGACAAGAATATGCCTAGGGAGGACGAAAATGATCTAAATATTAATTCATTGACACAAACAAACTCATTGGATGCACAAGATTGGTTAAAAACCCTAATTGGACATTAATAAGCCTAGAGAGGACGAGAATGACCTAATTGATCATCCAATGACACAAACACACCTATTGGAAGCACAAGATTGGTTAAAAACCCTAATTGGACAAGAATAAGCCTAGGGAGGACGAAAATGACCTAATTGATCATCCAATGACACAAACACACCTATTGGATGCACAAGATTGGTTAAAAACCCTAATTGGACAAGAATATGCCTAGGGAGGACGAAAATGACCTAATTGATCATCCAATGACACAAACACACCTATTGGATGCACAAGATTGGTTAAAAACCCTAATTGGACAAGAATATGCCTAGGGAGGA
Source organism: Cicer pinnatifidum (assembly GCA_037974775.1). Taxonomy (NCBI): domain Eukaryota; kingdom Viridiplantae; phylum Streptophyta; class Magnoliopsida; order Fabales; family Fabaceae; genus Cicer; species Cicer pinnatifidum. The sequence continues at coordinate 38,252 of JBBPBR010001160.1, read as the reverse complement.
CGAAAATGACCTAAATATTAATTCAATGACACAAACAAACTTATTGGATGCACAAGATTGGTTAAAAACCCTAATTGGATAATAATATGCCTAGGGAGGACGAAAATGACCTAATTGATCATCCAATGACACTAATGAACTTATTGGATGCACAAGATTGGTTAAAAACCCTAATTGGACAAGAATAAGCCTAGGGAGGACGAAAATGACCTAATTGATCATCCAATGACACAAACACACCTATTGGATGCACAAGATTGGTTAAAAACCCTAATTGGACAAGAATATGCCTAGGGAGGACGAAAATGACCTAATTGATCATCCAATGACACAAACACACCTATTGGATGCACAAGATTGGTTAAAAACCCTAATTGGACAAGAATATGCCTAGGGAGGACGAATATTACCTAAATGTTAATCCAATAACACAAATGAACTTATTGGATGCACAAGATTGGTTAAAAACCCTAATTGGACAAGAATAAGCCTAGGGAGAACGAAAATGACCTAATTGATCATCCAATGACACAAACACACCTATTGGATGCACAAGATTGGTTAAAAACCCTAATTGGACAAGAATAAGCCTAGGGAGGACGAAAATGACCTAATTGATCATCCAATGACACAAACACACCTATTGGATGCACAAGATCGATTAATAACCCTAATTGGACAAGAATATGCCTAGGGAGGACGAAAATGACCTAATTGATCATCCAATGACACAAACACACCTATTGGATGCACAAGATTGGTTAAAAACCCTAATTGGACAAGAATATGCCTAGGGAGGACGAATATGACCTAAATGTTAATCCAATAACACAAATGAACTTATCGGATGCACAAGATTGGTTAAAAACCCAAATTGGACAAGAATAAGCCTAGGGAGGACGAAAATGACCTAATTGATCATCCAATGACACAAACACACCTATTGGATGCACAAGATTGGTTAAAAACCCTAATTGGACAAGAATAAGCCTAGGGAGGACGAAAATGACCTAAATGTTAATCCAATGACACAACTCAACTTATTTGATGCACAAGATTGGTTAAAAACCCTAATTGGACAAGAATAAGCATGGGGAGGACGAAAATGACCTAATTGATCATCCAATGACACAAACACACCTATTGGATGCACAAGATTGGTTAAAAACCCTAATTGGACAAGAATATGCTTAGGGAGGACGAAAATGACCTAAATATTAATTTAATGACACAAACAAACTTATCGGATGCACAAGATTGGTTAAAACCCCTAATTGGACAAAAATAAGCCTACGGAGGACGAAAATGACCTAATTGATCATCCAAAGACACAAACACACCTATTGGATGCACAAGATTGGTTAAAAACCTTAATTGGAAAAGAATAAGCCTAGGGAGGACGTAAATGACCTAATTGATCATCCAATGACACAAACACACCTATTGGATGCACAAGATTGGTTAAAAACCCTAATTGGACAAGAATATGCCTAGGGAGGACGAAAATGACCTAATTGATCATCCAATGACACAAACACACCTATTGGATGCACAAGATTGGTTAAAAACCCTAATTGGACAAGAATAAGCCTAAGGTGGACGAAAATGACCTAAATGTTAATCCAATGACACAACTCAACTTATTGGATGTACAAGATTGGTTAAAAACCCTAATTGGACAAGAATAAGCCTAGGGAGGACGAAAATGACCTAATTGATCATCCAATGACACAAACACACCTATTGGAAGCACAAGATTGGTTAAAAACCCTAATTGGACAAGAATAAGCCTAGGGAGGACGAAAATGACCTAATTGATCATCCAATGACACAAACACACCTATTGGATGCACAAGATTGGTTAAAAACCCTAATTGGACAAGAATGTGCCTAGGGAGGACGAAAATGATCTAATTGATCATCCAATGACACAAACACACCTATTGGATGCACAAGATTGGTTAAAAACCCTAATTGGACAAGAATATGCCTAGGGAGGACGAATATGACCTAAATGTTAATCCAATAACACAAATGAACTTATTGGATGCACAAGATTGGTTAAAAACCCTAATTGGACAAGAATAAGCCTAGGCAGAACGAAAATGACAAAAATGTTAATCCAATGACACAACTCAACTTATTGGATGCACAAGATTGGTTAAAAACCCTAATTGGAAAAGAATAAGCCTAGGGAGGACGAAAATGACCTAATTGATCATCCAATGACACAAACACACCTATTGGATGCACAAGATTGGTTAAAAACCCTAATTGGACAAGAATATGCCTAGGGAGGACGAAAATGACCTAATTGATCATCCAATGACACAGACACACCTATTGGATGCACATGATTGGTTAAAAACCCTAATTGGACAAGAATATGCCTAGGGAGAACGAAAATGACCTAAATATTAATTCAAGGACACAAACAAAGTTATTCGATGCACAAGATTGGTTAAAAACCCTAATTGGACAACAATAAGCCTTGGGAGGACGAAAATGACCTAAATGTTAATCCAATGAAACAACTCAACTTATTGGATGCACAAGATTGGTTAAAAACCCTAATTGGACAAGAATAAGCCTACGGAGGACGAAAATGACCTAAATGTTATTCCAATGACACAACTCAACTTATTGGATGCACAAGATTGGTTAAAAACCCTAATTGGACAAGAATAAGCCTAGGGAGGACGAAAATGACCTAATTGATCATCCAATGACACAAACACACCTATTGGATGCACAAGATTCGTTAAAAACCCTAATTGGACAAGAATATGCCTAGGGAGGACGAAAATGACCTAATTGATCATCCAATGACACAAACACACCTATTGGATGCACAAGATTGGTTAAAAACCCTAATTGGACAAGAATATGCCTAGGGAGGACGAAAATGACCTAATTGATCAACCAATGACACAAACACACCTATTGGATGCACAAGATTGGTTAAAAACACTAATTGGACAAGAATAAGCGTAGGGAGAACGAAAATGACCTAAATGTTAATCCAATGACACAACTCAACTTATTGGATGCACAAGATTGGTTAAAAACCCTAATTGGACAAGAATAAGCCTAGGGAGGACGAAAATGACCTAATTGATCATCCAATGACACAAACACACCTATTGGATGCACAAGATTGGTTAAAAACCCTAATTGGACAAGAACATGCCTAGAGAGGACGAAAATGACCTAATTGATCATCCAATGACACAAACACACCTATTGGATGCACAAGATCGGTTAAAAACCCTAATTGGACAAGAATAAGCCTAGGGAGGACGAAAATGACCTAATTGATCATCCAATGACACAAACACACCTATTGGATGCACAAGATTGGTTAAAAACCCTAATAGGACAAGAATAAGCCTAGGGAGGACGAAAATGACCTAATTGATCATCCAATGACACAAACACACCTATTGGATGCACAAGATAGGTTAAAAACCCTAATTGGACAAGAATATGCCTAGGGATGACGAAAATGACCTAAATATTAATTCAATGACACAAACAAACTTATCGGATGCACAAGATTAGTTAAAAACCCTAATTGGACTAGAATAAGCCTAGGGAGGACGAAAATGACCTAATTGATTATCCAATGACACAAACACACCTATTGGATGCACAAGATTGGTCTAAAACCCTAATTGGACAAGAATACGCCTAGGGAGGACGAAAATGACCTAATTGATCATCCAATGACACAAACACACCTATTGGATGCACAAGATTGGTTAAAAACCCTAATTGGACAAGAATAAGCCTAGGGAGGACGAAAATGACCTAAATGTTAATCCAATGACACAACTCAACTTATTGGATGCACAAGATTGGTTAAAAACCCTAATTGGACAAGAATAAGCCTAGGGAGGACGAAAATGACCTAATTGATCATCCAATGACACAAACACACCTATTGGATGCACAAGATTGGTTAAAAACCCTAATTGGACAAGAATAAGCCTAGGGAGGACCAAAATGACATAATTGATCATCTATTGCCACAAACACACCTATTGGATGCACAAGATTGGTTAAACACCTATTGGATGCACAAGATTGGTTAAAAACCCTAATTGGACAAGAATAAGCATTGGGAGGACGAAAATAAACTAATTGATCATCCAATGACACATACACACCTATTGGATGCACAAGATTGGTTAAAAACCCTAATTGGACAAGAATAAGCCTAGGGAGGACGAAAATGACCTAATTGATCATCTATTGCCACAAACACACCTATTGGATGCACAAGATTGGTTAAACACCTATTGGATGCACAAGATTGGTTAAAAACCCTAATTGGACAAGAATATGCCTAGGGAGGACGAAAATGACCTAAATGTTAATCCAATGACACAACTCAACTTATTGGATGCACAAGATTGGTTAAAAACCCTAATTGGACAAGAATAAGCCTATGGAGGACGAAAATAACCTAATTGATCATCTAACGACACATACACACCTATTGGATGCACAAGATTGGTTAAAAACCCTAATTGGACAAGAATAAGCCTAGGGAGGACGAAAATGACCTAATTGATCATCCAATGACACAAACACACCTATTGGATGCACAAGATTGGTTAAAAACCCTAATTGGACAAGAATAAGCCTAGGGAGGACGAAAATGACCTAATTGATCATCCAATGACACAAACACACCAATTGGATGCACAAGATTGGTTAAAAACCCTAGTTGGACAAGAACATGCCTAGGGAGGACGAAAATGACCAAAATATTAATTCAATGACACAAACAAAGTTATTGGATGCACAAGATTGGTTAAAAACCCTAATTGGACAAGAATAAGCCTAGGGAGGACGAAAATGACCTAATTGATCATCCAATGACACAAACACACCTATTGGATGCACAAGATTGGTTAAAAACCCTAATTGGACAAGAATAAGCCTAGGGAGGACGAAAATGACCTAATTGATCATCCAATGACACAAACACACCTATTGGATGCACAAGATTGGTTAAAAACCCTAATTGGACAAGAATAAGCCTAGGGAGGACGAAAATGACCTAATTGATCATCCAATGACACAAACACATCTATTGGAAGCACAAGATTGGTTAGAAACCCTAGTTGGACAAGAATATGCCTAGGGAGGACGAAAATGACCTAATTGATCATCCAATGACACAAATGAACTTATTGGATGCACAAGATTGCTTAAAAACCCTAATTGGACAAAAATAAGCATAGAAAGGACGAAAATGACCTAATTGATCATCCAATGACACAAACACACCTATTGGATGCACAAGATTGGTTAAAAACCCTAATTGGACAAGAATAAGCCTAGGGAGGACGAAAATGACCTAATTGATCATCCAATGACACAAACACACCTATTGGATGCACAAGATTGGTTAAAAACCCTAATTGGACAAGAATAAGCCTAGGGAGGACGAAAATGACCTAATTGATCATCCAATGACACAAACACACCTATTGGATGCACAAGATTGGTTAAAAACCCTAATTGGACAAGAATATGCCTAGGGAGGACGAAAATGACCTAAATATTAATTCAATGACACAAACAAACTTATCGGATGCACAAGATTAGTTAAAAACCCTAATTGGACAAGAATAAGCCTAGGGAGGGCGAAAATGACCTAGTTGATTATCCAATGACACAAACACACCTATTGGATGCACAAGATTGGTCTAAAACCCTAATTGGACACGAATAAGCCTAGGGAGGACGAAAATGACCTAATTGATCATCCAATGACACAAACACACCTATTGGAAGCACAAGATTGGTTAAAAACCCTAATTGGACAAGAATAAGCCTAGGGAGGACGAAAATGACCTAATTTATCATCCAATGACACAAACACACCTATTGGATGCACAAGATTGGTTAAAAACCCTAATTGGACAAGAATAAGCCTAGGGAGGACGTAAATGACCTAATTGATCATCCAATGACACAAACACACCTATTGGATGCACAAGATTGGTTAAAAACCCTAATTGGACAAGAATAGGCCTAGGGAGGACGAAAATGACCTAAATGTTAATCCAATGACACAAATGAACTTATTGAATGCACAAGATTGGTTAAAAACCCTAATTGGACAAGAATAAGCCTAGGGAGGACGAAAATGACCTAAATGTTAATCCAATGACACAACTCAACTTATTGGATGCACAAGATTGGTTAAAAACCCTAATTGGACAAGAATAAGCCTATGGAGGACGAAAATGACCTAATTGATCATCCAATGGCCCAAACACACCTATTGGATGCACAAGATTGGTTAAAAACCCTAATTGGACAAGAATAAGCCTAGGGAGGACGAAAATGACCTAAATGTTAATCCAATGACACAACTCAACTTATTGGATGCACAAGATTGGTTAAAAACCCTAATTGGACAAGAATAAGCCTAGGGAGGACGAAAATGACCTAATTGATCATCCAATGACACAAACACACCTATTGGATGCACAAGATTGGTTAAAAACCCTAATTGGACAAGAATATGCCTAGGAAGGACGGATATGACCTAAATGTTAATGCAATGACATAAATGAACTTATTGGTTGCACAAGATTGGTTAAAAACCCTAATTGGACAAGAATAAGCCTAGGGAGGACGAAAATGACCTAATTGATCATCCAATGACACAAATGAACTTATTGGATGCACAAGATTGGTTAAAAACCCTAATTGGACAAGAATATGCCTTGGGAGGACGAAAATGACCTAAATATTAATTCAATGACACAAACAAAGTTATTGGATGCACAAGATTGGTTAAAAACCCTAATTGGACAAGAATAATCCTAGGGAGAACGAAAATGACCGAAATGTTAATCCAATGACACAACTCAACTTATTGGATGCACAAGATTGGTTAAAAACCCTAATTGGACAAGAATAAGCCTAGGGAGGACGAAAATGACCTAATTGATCATCCAATGACACAAACACACCTATTGGATGCACAAGATTGGTTAAAAACCCTAGTTGGACAAGAATATGCCTAGGGAGGACGAAAATGACCTAAATGTTAATCCAATGACACAAATGAACTTATTGGATGCACAAGATTGGTTAAAAACCCTAATGGGACAAGAATAAGCCTAGGAAGGACGAAAATGACCTAATTGATCATCCAATGACACAAACACACCTATTGGATGCACAAGATTGGTTAAAAACCCTAATTGGACAAGAATAAGCCTAGGGAGGACGAAAATGACCTAATTGATCATCCAATGACACAAACACACCTATTGGATGCACAAGATTGGTTAAAAACCCTAATTGGACAAGAATATGCCTAGGGAGGACGAAAATGACCTAAATATTAATTCAATGACACAAACAAAGTTATTGGATGCACAAGATTGGTTAAAAACCCTAATTGCACAAGAATAAGCCTAGGGAGGACGTAAATGACCTAATTGATCATCCAATGACACAAACACACCTATTGGATGCACAAGATTGGTTAAAAACCCTAATTGGACAAGAATATGCCTAGGGAGGAAGAAAATGACCTAAATATTAATTTAATGACACAAACAAAGTTATTGGATGCACAAGATTGGTTAAAAACCCTAATTGTACAAGAATAAACCTAGGGAGAACGTAAATGACCTAATTGATCATCTAATGACACAAACACACCTATTGGATACACAAGATTGGTTAAAAACCCTAATTGGACAAAAATATTCCTAGGGAGGATGAAAATGACCTAAATATTAATTCAATGACACAAACAAAGTTATTGGATGCACAAGATTGGTTAAAAACCCTAATTGGACAAGAATAAGCCTAGGGAGGACGTAAATGACCTAATTGATCATCCAATGACACAAACACACCTATTGGATGCACAAGATTGGTTAAAAACCCTAATTGGACAAGAATAAGCCTAGGGAGGACGAAAATGACCTAAATGTTAATCCAATGACACAACTCAACTTATTGGATGCACAAGATTGGTTAAAAACCCTAATTGGACAAGAATAAGCCTAGGAAGGACGAAAATGAACTAATTGATCATCCAATGACACAAACACACCTATTGGAAGCACAAGATTGGTTAAAAACCCTAATTGGACAAGAATAAGCCTAGGGAGGACGAAAATGACCTAAATGTTAATCCAATGACACAACTCAACTTATTGGATGCACAAGATTGGTTAAAAACCCTATTGGGCAAGAATAAGCCTAGGGAGGACGAAAATGACCTAATCGATCATCCAATGACACAAACACACCTATTCGATGCACAAGATTGGTTAAAAACCCTAATTGGACAAGAATAAGCCTAGGGAGGAAGAAAATGACCTAAATGTTAATCCAATGACACAACTCAACTTATTGGATGCACAAGATTGGTTAAAAACCCTAATTGGAAAAGAATAAGCCTAGGGAGGACGAAAATGAACTAATTGATCATCCAATGACACAAACACACCTATTGGATGCACAAGATTCGTTAAAAACCCTAATTGGACAAGAATATGCCTAGGGAGGACGAAAATGACCTAATTGATCATCCAATGACACAAACACACCTATTGGATACACAAGATTGGTTAAAAACCCTAATCGGACAAGAATATGCCTAGGGAGGACGAAAATGACCTAATTGATCATACAATGACACAAACACACCTATTGGATGAACAATATTGGTTAAAAACCCTAATTGGACAAGAATAAGCCTAGGGAGGACGAAAATGACCTAAATATTAATTCAATGACACAAACAAAGTTATTGGATGCACAAGATTGGTTAAAAACCCTAATTGGACAAGAATAAGCCTAGGGAGGACGAAAATGACCTAATTGATCATCCAATGACACAAACACACCTATTGGATGCACAAGATTGGTTAAAAACCCTAATTGGACAAGAATAAGCCTAGGGAGGAACAAAATGACATAATTTATCATCCAATGACACAAACACACCTATTGGATGCTCAAGATTGGTTAAAAACCCTAATTGGACAAGAATAAGCCTTGGGAGGAAGAAAATGACCTAATTGATCATCCAATGACACAAACACACCTATTGGATGCCCAAGATTGGTTTAAAACCCTAGTTGGACAAGAATATGTCTAGGGAGGACGAAAATGACCTAGTTATTCATCCAATGACACAAATTAACTTATTGGATGCACAACATTGGTTAAAAACCCTAATTGGACAAGAATAAGCCTAGGGAGGACGAAAATGACCTAATTGATCATCCAATGACACAAACACACCTATTGGATGCCCAAGATTGGTTTAAAACACTAGTTGGACAAGAATATGCCTAGGGAGGACGAAAATGACCTAATTGATCATCCAATGACACAAACACACCTATTGGATGCACAAGATTGGTTAAAAACCCTAATTGGACAAGAATATGCCTAGGGAGGACGAAAATGACCTAAATATTAATTCAATGACACAAACAAACTTATTGGATTCACAAGATTGGTTAAATACCCTAATTGGACAAGAATATGCCTAGGAAGGACGAAAATGACCTAATTGATCATCCAATGACACAACACACCTCTTGGATGCACAAGATTGGTTAAAAACCCTAATTGGACAAGAATATGCCTAGGGAGGACGAAAATGACCTAATTGATCATCCAATGACACAAACACACCTATTGGATGCACAAGATTGGTTAAAAACCCTAATTGGACAAGAATATGTCTAGGGAGGACGAAAATGACCTAATTGAACATCCAATGACACAAATGAACTTATTGGATGCACAAGATTGGTTAAAAACCCTAATTGGACAAGAATAAGCCTAGGGAGGACGAAAGTGACCTAAATGTTAATCCAATGACACAAATGAACTTATTGGAAGCACAAGATTGGTTAAAAACCCTAATTGGACAAGAATAAGCCTAGGGAGGACGAAAATGACCTAAATGTTAATCCAATGACACAACTCAACTTATTGGATGCACAAGATTGGTTAAAAACCCTAATTGGACAAGAATAAGCCTATGGAGGACGAAAATGACCTAATTGATCATCCAATGACACAAGCACACCTATTGGATGCACAAGATTGGTTAAAAACCCTAATAGGACAACAATAAGCCTAGGGAGGACGAAAATGACCTAATTGATCATCCAATGACACAAACACACCTATTGGATGCACAAGATTGGTTAAAAACCCTAATTAGACAAGAATATGCCTAGGGAGGACGAAAATGACCTAATTGATCATCCAATGACACAAATGAACTTATTGGATGCACAAGATTAGTTAAAAACACTAATTGGACAAGAATAAGCCTAGGGAGGACGAAAATAACCTAATTGATCATCCAATGACACAAACACACCTATTGGATGCACAATATTGGTCTAAAAATCTAATTGGACAAGAATATGCCTAGGGAGGACGGAAATGACCTAAATGTTAATCCAATGACACAAATGAACTTATTGGATGCACAAGATTGGTTAAAAACCCTAATTGGATAAGAATAAGCCTAGGGAGGACGAAAATGACCTAATTGATCATCCAATGACACAAACACACCTATTGGATGCACAAGATTGGTTAAAAACCCTAATTGGACAAGAATATGCCTAGGGAGGACGAAAATGACCTAATTGATCATCCAATGACACAAACACACCTATTGGATGCAGAAGATTGGTTAAAAACCCTAATTGGACAATAATATGCGTAGGGAGGACGAAAATGACCTAAATATTAATTCAATGACACAAACAAACTTATTGGATTCACAAGATTGGTTAAAAACCCTAATTGGGCAAGAATAGGCCTAGGGAGGACGAAAATGACCTAATTGATCATCCAATGACACAAACACACCTATTGGATGCACAAGATTGGTTAAAAACCCTAATTGGACAAGAATAAGCCTAGGGAGGACGAAAATGACCTAATTGATCATCCAATGACACAAACACACCTATTGGATGCACAAGATTGGTTAAAAACCCTAATTGGACAAGAATATGCCTAGGGAGGACGAAAATGACCTAATTGATCATCCAATGACACTGATGAACTTATTGGATGCACAAGATTGGTTAAAAACCCTAATTGGACAAGAATAAGCCTAGGGAGGACGAAAATGACCTAATTGATCATCCAATGACACAAACACACCTATTGGATGCACAAGATTGGTTAAAAACCCTAATTGGACAAGAATATGCCTAGGGAGGACGAAAATGACCTAAATATTAATTTAATGACATAAACAAACTTATTGGATGCACAAGATTGATTAAAAACCCTAACTGGACAAGAATAAGCCTAGGGAGGACGAAAATGACCTAATTGATCATCCAATGACACAAACACACCTATTGGATGCACAAGATTGGTTAAAAACCCTAATTGGACAAGAATATGCCTAGGGAGGACGAAAATGACCTAAATATTAGTTCAATGACACAAACAAAGTTATTGGATGCACAAGATTGGTTAAAAACCCTAATTGGACTAGAATAAGCCTAGGGAGGACGAAAATGACCTAATTGATCATCCAATGACACAAACACACCTATTGGATGCACAAGATTGGTTAAAAACCCTAACTGGACAAGAATATGCCTAGGGAGGACGAAAATGACCTAATTGATCATCCAATGACACAAACACACCTAATGGATGCACAATATTGGTTAAAAACCCTAATTGGACAAGAATATGCCTAGGGAGGACGAAAATGACCTAAATGTTAATCCAATGACACAACTCAACTTATTGGATGCACAAGATTGGTTAAAAACCCTAATTGGACAAGAATAAGCCTAGGGAGGACGAAAATGACCTAATTGATCATCCAATGACACAAACACACCTATTGGATGCACAAGATTGGTTAAAAACCCTAATTGGACAAGAATATGCCTAGGGAGGACGAAAATGACCTAAATATTAATTCAATGACACAAACAAACTGATTGGATGCACAAGATTGGTTAAAAACCCTAACTAGACAAGAATGTGGCTAGGGATGACGAAAATGACCTAATTGATCATCCAATGACACAAACACACCTATTGGATGCACAAGATTGGTTAAAAACCCTAATTGGACAAAAATATGCCTAGGGAGGACAAATATGACCTAAATGTTAATCCAATAACACAAATGAACTTATTGGATGCACAAGATTGGTTAAAAACCCTAATTGGACAAGAATAAGCCTAGGGAGGACGAAAATGACCTAATTGATCATCCAATGACACAAACACACCTATTGGATGCACAAGATTGGTTAAAAACCCTAATTGGACAAGAATATGTCTAGGGAGGACGAAAATGACCTAATTGTTCATCCAATGACACAAACACACCTATTGGATGCACAAGATTGGTTAAAAACCATAATTGGACAAGAATAAGCCTAGGGAGGACGAAAATGACCTAATTGATCATCCAATGACACAAACACACCTATTGGATGCACAAGATTGGTTAAAAACCCTAATTGGACAAGAATATGCTTAGGGAAGACGAAAATGACCTTAATGTTAATTCAATGACACAAATGAACTTATTGGATGCACAAGATTGGTTAAAAACCCTAATTGGACAAGAATAAGCCTAGGGAGGATGAAAATGACCTAATTGATCGTCCAATGACACAAACACACCTATTGGATGCACAAGATTGGTTAAAAACCCTAATTGGACAAGAATAAGCCTAGGGAGGACGAAAATGACCTAATTGATCATCCAATGACACAAACACACCTATTGGATGCACAAGATTGGTTAAAAACCCTAATTGGACAAGAATATGCCTAGGGTGGACGAAAATGACCTAATTGATCATCTAATGTCACAAACACACCTATTGGATGCACAAGATTGGTTAAAAACCATAATTGGACAAGAATAAGCCTAGGGAGGACGAAAATGACCTAATTGATCATCCAATGACACAAACACACCTATTGGATACACAAGATTGGTTAAAAACCCTAATTGGACAAGAATAAGCCTAGGGAGGACAAAAATGACCTAATTGATCATCCATTGCCACAAACACACCTATTGGATGCACAAGATTGGTTAAAAACCCTAATTGGACAAGAATATGCCTAGGGAGGACGAAAATGACCTAAATGTTAATCCAATGACACAAATGAACATATTGGATGCACAAGATTGGTTAAAAACCCTAATTTGATAAGAATAAGCCTAGGTAGGACGAAAATGACCTAAATGTTAATCCAATGACACAACTCAACTTATTGGATGCACAAGATTGGTTAAAAACCCTAATTGGACAAGAATAAGCCTAGGGAGGACGAAAATGACCTAATTGATCATCCAATGACACAAACACACCTATTGGATGCACAAGATTGGTTAAAAACCCTAATTGGACAAGAATATGCCTAGGGAGGACGAAAATGACCTAATTGATCATCCAATGACACAAACACACCAATTGGATGCACAAGATTAGTTAAAAACCCTAATTGGACAAGAATAAGCCTAAGGAGGACGAAAATGACCTAATTGATCATCCAATGACACAAACACACCTATTGGATTCACAAGATTCGTTAAAAACCCTAATTGGACAAGAATATGCCTAGGGAGGACGAAAATGAACTAATTGATCATCCAATGACACAAACACACCTATTGGATGCACAAGATTGGTTAAAAACCCTAATTGGACAAGAATAAGCCTAGGGAGGACGTAAATGACCTAATTGATCATCCAATGACACAAACACACCTATTGGATGCACAAGATTGGTTAAAAACCCTAATTGGACAAGAATAAGCCTAGGGAGGACGAAAATGAACTAATTGATCATCCAATGACACAAACATACCTATTGGATGCACAAGATTCGTTAAAAACCCTAATTGGACAAGAATATGCCTAGGGAGGACGAAAATGACCTAATTGATCATCCAATGACACAAACACACCTATTGGATGCACAAGATTGGTTAAAAACCCAAATTGGACAAGAATATGCCTAGCGAGGACGAAAATGACCTAATTGATCATCCAATGACACAACACACCTATTGGATGCACAAGATTGGTTAAAAACCCTAATTGGATAAGAATATGCATAGGGAGGACGAAAATGACCTAATTGATCATCCAATGACACAAACACACCTATTGGATGCACAAGATTGGTTAAAAACCCTAATTGGACAAGAATATGCCTAGGGAGGAAGAAAATGACCTAAATATTAATTTAATGACACAAACAAACTTATCGTATGCACAAGATTGGTTAAAAACCCTAATTGGACAAGAATAAGCCTAGGGAGGACGAAAATGACCTAATTGATCATCCAATGACACAAACACACCTATTGGATGCAAAAGATTGGTTAAAAACCCTAATTGGACAAGAATAAGCCTAGGGAGGACGAAAATGACCTAAATGTTAATCCAATGACACAACTCAACTTATTGGATGCACAAGATTGGTTAAAAACCCTAATTGGACAAGAATATGCCTAGGGAGGACGAAAATGGCCTAATTGATCATCCAATTACACAAACACACCTATTAAATGCACAAGATTGGTTAAAAACCCTAATTGGACAAGAATAAGCCTAGGGAGGACGAAAATGACCTAAATGTTAATCCAATGACACAACTCAACTTATTGGATGCACAAGATTGGTTAAAAACCCTAATTGGACAAGAATAAGCCTAGGGAGGACGAAAATGACCTAATTGATCATCCAATGACACAAACACACCTATTGGATGCACAAGATTGGTTAAAAACCCTAATTGGACAAGAATATGCCTAGGGAGGACGAAAATGACCTAATTGATCATCCAATGACACAGACACACCTATTGGATGCACAAGATTGGTTAAAAACCCTAATTTGACAAGAATATGCCTAGGGATGACGAAAATGACCTAAATATTAATTCAAGGACACAAACAAAGTTATTGGATGCACAAGATTGGTTAAAAACCCTAATTGGACAAGAATAAGCCTAGGGAGGACGAAAATGACCTAAATGTTAATCCAATGACACAACTCAACTTATTGGATGCACAAGATTGGTTAAAAACCCTAATTGGACAAGAATAAGCCTAGGGAGGACGAAAATGACCTAATTGATCATCCAATGACACAAACACACCTATTGGATGCACAAGATTGGTTAAAAACCCTAATTGGACAAGAATATGCCTAGGGAGGACGAAAATGACCTAAATATAATTCAATGACACAAACAAACTTATCGGATGCACAAGATTGGTTAAAAACCCTAATTGGACAAGAATAAGCCTAGGGAGGACGAAAATGACCTAATTGATCATCCAATGACACAAACACACCTATTAGATGCACAAGATTGGTTAAAAACCCTAATTGGACAAGAATATGCCTAGGGAGGATGAAAATGACCTAATTGATCAACCAACGACACAAACACACCTATTGGATGCACAACATCGGTTAAAAACCCTAATTGGACAAGAATAAGCCTAGGGAGGACGAAAATGACCTAATTGATCATCCAATGACACAAACACACCTATTGGATGCACAAGATTGGTTAAAAACCCTAATTGGACAAGAATATGCCTAGGGAGGACGAAAATGACCTAATTGATCATCCAATGACACAAATGACCTTATTGGATGAACAAGATTTGTTAAAAACCCTAATTAGACAAGAATAATCCTAGGGATGACGAAAATGACCTAAATGTTAATCCAATGACACAACACACCTATTGGATGCACAAGATTGGTTAAAAACCCTAATTGGACAAGAATATGCCTAGGGAGGACGAAAATGACCTAATTAATCATCCAATGACACAAACACACCTATTGGATGCACAAGATTGGTTAAAAACCAAAATTGGACAAGAATAAGCCTAGGGAGGACGAAAATGACCTAATTGATCATCCATTGCCACAAACACAGCTATTGGATACACAAGATTGATTAAAAACCCTAATTGGACAAGAATAAACCTAGGGATGACGAAAATGAGCTAAATGTTAATCCAATGACACAACTCAACTTATTGGATGCACAAGATTGGTTAAAAACCCTAATTGGACAAGAATAAGCCTAGGGAGGACGAAAATGACCTAATTGATCATCCAATGACACAAACACACCTATTGGATGCACAAGATTGGTTAAAAACCCTAATTGGACAAGAATATGCCTAGGGAGGACGAAAATGACCTAATTGATCATCCAATGACACAAACACACCTATTGGATGCAGAAGATTGGTTAAAAACCCTAATTGGACAATAATATGCGTAGGGAGGACGAAAATGACCTAAATATTAATTCAATGACACAAACAAACTTATTGGATTCACAAGATTGGTTAAAAACCCTAATTGGGCAAGAATAGGCCTAGGGAGGACGAAAATGACCTAATTGATCATCCAATGACACAAACACACCTATTGGATGCACAAGATTGGTTAAAAACCCTAATTGGACAAGAATAAGCCTAGGGAGGACGAAAATGACCTAATTGATCATCCAATGACACAAACACACCTATTGGATGCACAAGATTGGTTAAAAACCCTAATTGGACAAGAATATGCCTAGGGAGGACGAAAATGACCTAATTGATCATCCAATGACACAACTCAACTTATTGGATGCACAAGATTGGTTAAAAACCCTAATTGGACAAGAATAAGCCTAGGGAGGACGAAAATAACCTAATTGATCATCCAATCACACAAACATACCTATTGGATGCACAAGATTGGTTAAAAACCCTAATTGGACAAGAATAAGCCTAGGGAGGATGATAATGACCTAATTGATCATCCAATGACACAAACACACCTATTGGATGCACAAGATTAGTTAAAAACCCTAATTGGACAAGAATAAGCCTAGGGAGGACGAAATAGACCTAAATGTTAATCCAATGACACAACTCAACTTATTGGATGCACAAGATTGGTTAAAAACCCTAATTGGACAAGAATAAGCCTAGGGAGGACGAAAATGACCTAATTGATCATCCAATGACACAAACACACCTATTGGATGCACAAGATTGGTTAAAAACCCTAATTGGACAAGAATATGCCTAGGGAGGACGTAAATGACGTAAATATTAATTCAATGACACAAACAAAGTTATTGGATGCACAAGATTGGTTAAAAACCCTAATTGGACTAGAATAAGCATAGGGAGGACGTAAATGACCTAATTGATCATCCAATGACACAAACACACCTATTGGATGCACAAGATTGGTTAAAAACCCTAATTGGACAAGAATATGCCTAGGGAGGACGAAAATGACCTAATTGATCATCCAATGACATAAACACACCTATTGGATGCGCAAGATTTGTTAAAAACCCTAATTGGACAAGAATATGCCTAGGGAGGACGAAAATGACCTAAATGTTAATCCAATGACACAAATGAACTTATTGGATGCACAAGATTGGTTAAAAACCCTAATTGGACAAGAATAAGCCTAGGGAGGACGAAAATGACTTAAATGTTAATCCAATGACACAACTCAACTTATTGGATGCACAAGATTGGTTAAAAACCCTAATTGGAGAAGAATATGCCTAGGGAGGACGAAAATGACCTAATTGATCATCCAATGACACAAACACACCTATTGGATGCACAAGATTGGTTAAAAACCCTAATTGGACAAGAATATGCATTGGGAGGACAAAAATGACCTAATTGATCATCCAATGACACAAACACACCTATTTGATGCACAAGATTGGTTAAAAACCCTAATTGGACAAGAATAAGCCTAGGGAGGACGAAAATGACCTAATTGATCATCCAATGACACAAACACACCTATTGGATGCACAAGATTGGTTAAAAACCCTAATTGGACAACAATATGCCTAGGGAGGACGAAAATGACCTAAATATTAATTCAATGACACAAACAAAGTTATTGGATGCACAAGATTGGTTAAAAACCCTAATTGGACAAGAATAAGCCTAGGGAGAACGAAAATGACCTAAATGTTAATCCAATGACACAACTCAACTTTTTGGATGCACAAGATTGGTTAAAAACCCTAATTGGACAAGAATAAGCCTAGGGAGGACGAAAATGACCTAATTGATCATCCAATGACACAAACACACCTATTGGATGCACAAGATTGGTTAAAAACCCTAATTGGACAAGAATATGCCTAGGGAGGACGAAAATGACCTAAATATTAATTCAATGACACAAACAAACGTATTGGATGCACAAGATTGGTTTAAAACCCTAATTGGACAAGAATAAGCCTAGGGAGGACGAAAATGACCTAATTGATCATCCAATGACACAAACTCACCTATTGAATGCACAAGATTGGTTAAAAACCCTAATTGGACAAGAATATGCCTAGGGAGGACGAAAATGACCTAATTGATCATCCAATGACACAAACACACCTATTGGATGCACAAGATTGGTTAAAAACCCTAATTGGACAAGAATAACCCTAGTGAGGACGAAAATGACCTAATTGATCATCCAATGACACAAACACACCTATTGGATGCACAAGATTGGTTAAAAACCCTAATTGGACAAGAATAAGCCTAGGGAGGACGAAAATGACCTAATTGATCATCCAATGACACAAACACACCTATTGGATGCACAAGATTGGTTAAAAACCCTAATTGGACAAGAAGATGCCTAGGGAGGACAAAAATGACCTAATTGATCATCGAATGACACAAACACACCTATTGGATGCAAAAGTTTGGTTAAAAACCCTAATTGGACAAGAATAAGCCAAGGGAGAACGAATATGACCTAAATGTTAATCCAATAACACAAATGAACTTATTGGATGCACAAGATTGGTTAAAAACCCTAATTCGACAAGAATAAGCCTAGGGAGGACGAAAATGACCTAATTGATCATCCAATGACACAAACACACCTATTGGATGCACAAGATTGGTTAAAAACCCTAATTGGACAAGAATAAGCCTAGGGAGGACGAAAATGACCTAATTGATCATCCAATGACACAAACACACCTATTGGATGCACAAGATTGGTTAAAAACCCTAATTGGACAAGAATAAGCCTAGGGAGGACGAAAATGACCTAATTGATCATCCAATGACACAAACACATCTATTGGAAGCACAAGATTGGTTAGAAACCCTAGTTGGACAAGAATATGCCTAGGGAGGACGAAAATGACCTAATTGATCATCCAATGACACAAATGAACTTATTGGATGCACAAGATTGCTTAAAAACCCTAATTGGACAAAAATAAGCATAGAAAGGACGAAAATGACCTAATTGATCATCCAATGACACAAACACACCTATTGGATGCACAAGATTGGTTAAAAACCCTAATTGGACAAGAATAAGCCTAGGGAGGACGAAAATGACCTAATTGATCATCCAATGACACAAACACACCTATTGGATGCACAAGATTGGTTAAAAACCCTAATTGGACAAGAATAAGCCTAGGGAGGACGAAAATGACCTAATTGATCATCCAATGACACAAACACACCTATTGGATGCACAAGATTAGTTAAAAACCATAATTGGACAAGAATAAGCCTAGGGAGGACGAAAATAACCTAATTGATCATCCAATGACACAAACACACCTATTAGATGCACAAGATTGGTTAAAAAGCCTAATTGGACAAGAGTATGCCTAGGGAGGACGAAAATGACCTAAATGTTAATCCAATGACACAAATGAACTTATTGGATGCACAAGATTGGTTAAAAACCCTAATTGGACAAGAATAAGCCTAGGGAGGACGAAAATGACCTAATTGATCATCCAATGACACAAACACACCTATTGGATGCACAAGATTGGTTAAAAACCCTAATTGGATAAGAATATCCCTAGGAAGGACGAAAATGACCTAATTGATCATCCAAAGACACAAACACACCTATGGGATGCACAAGATTGGTTAAAAACCCTAATTGGACAAGAATATGCCTAGGGAGGACGAATATGACCTAAATGTGAATCCAATGACACAAATGAACTTAATGGATGCACAAGATTGGTTAAAAACCCTAATTGGACAAGAATATGCTTAGGGAGGACGAATATGACCTAAATGTTAATCCAATAACACAAATGAACTTATTGGATGCACAAGATTGGTTAAAGACCCTAATTGGACAAGAATAAGCCTAGGGAGGACGAAAATGACCTAATTGATCATCCAATGACACAAACACACCTATTGGATGCAAAAGATTGGTTAAAAACCCTAATTGGACAAGAATTAGCCTAGGGAGGACGAAAATGACCTAAATATTAATTCAATGACACAAACAAAGTTATTGGATGCACAAGGTTGGTTAAAAACCCTAATTGGACAAGAATAAGCCTAGGGAGGACGAAAATGACCTAATTGATCATCCAATGACACAAACACACCTATTGGATGCAAAAGATTGGTTAAAAACCCTAATTGGACAAGATGATGCCTAGGGAAGACGAAAATGACCTAAATATTAATTCAATAACACAAACAAACTTATTGGATGCACAAGATTGGTTAAAAACCCTAATTGGACAAGAATAATCCTAGGGAGAATGAAAATGAACTAAATGTTAATCCAATGACACAACTCAACTTATTGGATGCACAAGATTGGTTAAAAACCCTAATTGGACAAGAATAAGCCTAAGGAGGACGAAAATGACCTAATTGATCATCCAATGACACAAACACACCTATTGGATGCACAAGATTGGTTAAAAACCCTAATTGGATAAGAATATGCCTAGGGAGGACGAAAATGACCTAATTGATCATCCAATGACAAAAACACACCTATTGGATGCACAAGATTGGTTAAAAACCCTAATTGGACAAGAATATGCCTAGGGAGGACGAAAATGACCTAATTGATCATCCAATGACACAAACACACCTATTGGATGCACAAGATTGGTTAAAAACCATAATTGGACAAGAAAATGCCTAGGGAGGACAAAAATGACGTAATTGATCATCCAATGACAGAAATACACCTATTGGATGCACAAGATTGGTTAAAAACCCTAATTGGAAAAGAATAAGCCTAGGGAGGACGAAAATGACCTAATTGATCATCCAATGACACAAACACACCTATTGGATGCACAAGATTGGTTAAAAACCCTAATTGGACAAGAATATGCCTAGGGAGGACGAAAATGACCTAAATATTAATTCAATGACACAACTCAAATTATTGGATGCACAAGATTGGTTAAAAACCCTAATAGGACAAGAATAAGCCTAGGGAGGACGAAAATGACCTAATTGATCATCCAATGACACAAACACACTAATTGGATGCACAAGATTGGTTAAAAACCCTAATTGGACAAGAATATGACTAGGGAGGACGAAAATGACCTAAATATTAATTGAATGACACAAACAAACTTATCGGATGCACAAGATTGGTTAAAAACCCTAATTGGACAAGAATAAGCCTAGGGAGGACGAAAATGACCTAATTGATCATCCAATGACACAAACACACCTATTGGATGCACAAGATTGGTTAAAAACCCTAATTGGACAAAGATAAGCCTAGGGAGGACGAAAATGACCTAATTGATTATCCAATGACACAAACACACCTATTGGATGCACAAGATTGGTTAAAAACCCTAATTGGACAAGAATAAGCCTAGGGAGGACGAAAATGACCTAAATGTTAATCCAATGACACAACTCAACTTACTGGATGCACAAGATTGGTTAAAAACCCTAATTGGACAAGAATAAGCCTAGGGAGGACGAAAATGAACTAATTGATCATCCAATGACACAAACACACCTATTGGATGCACAAGATTCGTTAAAAACCCTAATTGGACAAGAATAAGCCTAGGGAGGACGAAAATGAACTAATTGATCATCCAATGACACAAACACACCTATTGGATGCACAATATTCGTTAAAAACCCTAATTGGACAAGAATAAGCCTAGGGAGGACGAAAATAACCTAATTGATCATCCAATGACACAAATGAACCTATTAGATGCACAAGATTGGTTAAAAACCCTAATTGGACAAGAATAAGCCTAGGGAGGACGAAAATGACCTAAATGTTAATCCAATGACACAACTCAACTTATTGGATGCACAAGATTGGTTAAAAACCCTAATTGGACAAGAATAAGCCTAGGGAGGACGAAAATGAACTAATTGATCATCCAATGACACAAACACACCTATTGGATGCACAAGATTCGTTAAAAACCCTAATTGGACAAGAATATGCCTAGGGAGGACGAAAATGACCTAATTGATCATCCAATGACACAAACACACTATTGGAAGCACAAGATTGGTTAAAAACCCTAATTGGACAAGAATATGCCTAGGGAGGACAAAAATGACCTAATTGATCATCCAATGACACAAACACACCTATTGGATACACAAGATTGGTTAAAAACCCTAATCGGACAAGAATATGTAGGGAGGACGAAAATGAACTAAATATTAATTCAATGACACAAACAAAGTTATTGGATGCACAATATTGGTTGAAAACCCTAATTGGACAAGAATAAGCCTAGGGAGGACGTAAATGACCTAATTGATCATCCAATGACACAAACACACCTATTGGATGCACAAGATTCGTTAAAAACCCTAATTGGACAAGAATATGCCTAGGGAGGACGAAAATGACCTAATTGATCATCCAATGACACAAACACACCTATTGGATACACAAGATTGGTTAAGAACCCTAATTGGACAAGAATATGCCTAGGGAGGACGAAAATGACCTAATTTATCATCCAATGACACAAACACACCTATTGGATGCACAAGATTGGTTAAAAACCCTAATAGGACAAGAATAAGCCTAGGGAGGACGAAAATGACCTAATTGATCATCCAATGACACAAACACACCTATTGGATGCACAAGATTGGTTAAAAACCCTAATTGGACAAGAATATGCCTAGGGAGGACGAAAATGACCTAAATATTAATTCAATGACACAAACAAAGTTATTGGATGCACAAGATTGGTTGAAAACCCTAATTGGACAAGAATAAGCCTAGGGAGGACGTAAAGGACCTAATTGATCATCCAATGACACAAACACACCTATTGGATGCACAAGATTGGTTGAAAACCCTAATTGGACAAGAATATGCCTAGGGGGGACGAAAATGACCTAATTGATCATCCAATGACACAAACACACCTATTGGATGCACAAGATTGGTTAAAAACCCTAATTGGACAAGAATAAGCCTAGGGAGGACGAAAATGACCTAAATGTTAATCCAATGACACAACTCAACTTATTGGATGCTCAAGATTGGTTAAAAACCTTAATTGGACAAGAATAAGCCTAGGGAGGAGGAAAATGACCTAAATATTAATTCAATGACACAAACAAAGTTATTGGATGCACAAGATTGGTTAAAAACCCTAATTGGACAAGAATTAGCCTAGGGAGGACGAAAATGACCTAATTGATCATCCAATGACACAAACACACCTATTGGATGCACAAGATTGGTTAAAAACCCTAGTTGGACAAGAATATGCCTAGGGAGGACGAAAATGACCTAATTGATCATCCAATGACACAAATGAACTTATTGGATGCACAAGATTGGTTAAAAACCCTAATTGGACAAGAATAAGCCTAGGGAGGACGAAAATGACCTAATTGATCATCCAATGACACAAACACACCTATTGGATGCACAAGATTGGTTAAAAACCCTAATTGGACAAGAATAAGCCTAGGGAGGACGAAAATGACCTAATTGATCATCCAATGACACAAACACACCTATTGGATGCACAAGATTGGTTAAAAACCCTAATTGGATAAGAATATGCCTAAGGAGGACGAAAATGACCTAAATATTAATTCAATGACATAAACAAACTTATTGGATGAACAAAATTGGTTAAAAACCCTAATTGGACAAGAATATGCCTAGGGAGGACGACAATGACCTAATTGATCATCCAATGACACAAACACACCTATTGGATGCACAAAATTGGTTAAAAACCCTAATTGGACAAGAATATGCCTAGGGAGGACGAAAATGACCTAAATATTAGTTCAATGAAACAAACAAACTTAT